>CM035413.1:145062689-145067689 GCA_020310875.1 Ceratopteris richardii
AATGAGAAAGTGCTGAATAATAGATTTGGAGATGGAAATTATTAAATTTCACAGAATCGCGATTGTCTCGTCTGAAGGTTATAGGTAACATTTTTGAGATTTGACTTCATAATTGTGTTCTGCTGAGAAAATAACACACTTTAGGCACCAGGATCATTGAAAATGATGTAGTGTAGCTCAAAATAATCAAAGCCCTAAAAATTTCTCTTCATCTTCACCATTCCTCAGAAAATAGTCATTTTCCTCTTATTCTTGGATTCCATCAACTTAGAAGGGGATATGGTCTTTGTATACTTCCCGGATTGACAAATGTAAGATGTATTGTTGATCCTTTATGCTAAAATGATTGGAGAGGACAACTCCAAAGGGTAACAACAAACATTTTTTGGCACCATTGTCGGGGAACAAAGCAAAAGCTTCATTGAAGTTTGGACCTTGCTGGATCTTCCATTGTTGATGGTATTGAACACATTCAAAAGGTACTATTCTTTAATCAAGAAAAGAAACATGAAAATGTAGGTTTCTTTTCTTGTCTTTTGGGAAAAGAAAGTAAGAGTTAACCTTTTGAGATAAAGAAGTGGTGAAATTCTTGCAAATTGATAGTTGGTCATATCATTTTTTCTAAGTAAAGTGCAGGTGTGTGAAAAATTGAATCAAGATTATTGAAGGGAAGGTAAAATGTGACTATCTTTGCATTTGTAGAGTGCTTTTGACTAAGTACCAAGCAAGTTTATTAATCTTGGAAAAGATGACATGATTGCATTGAGGAAAGTCAAGTAAAGTAGCTATATGCAAATAGAGAAGATCCATTTGTTTAGCCAAGGCAAAGCAATAATCTTGAGAAAAGATTTATTTGCATCTTGAAAAGAAAAATGTTTGAGTTTATCATTGCATGAATTGATAATTGCACTTCTTAGCACATATTTTCTTTGGAAAGCTTTACTCCTAAACTGATTAGGTTGCAAGCATAAAAGAGTATAACCAATCATGAAACAAAAGATCAATGGATCTTGAAACAAGAAAACCCTAAGTGAAGTGTTTACCTTGATTTAGGGCATGATATTAAAAAAAATTCATAAAATTCAATAAAAAATTTAAACAAATTTCCTTTTTTTTGTAGAAAGTTGGACAAGAGGATTGTTGTTGAATGTGGAGACGAAAAAGTGGAAAAAATTCAGAAAATTGAAAGAAAATAAAAAATATCTAGAGTAGAAGTTGCTATTTAAATTTCTTCAAAAAAGACTTTTTAAATAAGTTTTGATGGTGTATAATTGCAGGTTACAAGTGATCTGGAGTTAGTGAAGAACACTAAAGGGGACTAGGTGGAAAGAAAAGTAAAAAAGTGCAAAAATTGGAAGTTCAAAAAAAACACGATTCTCTTCACAGGATCGCGATTTTCTGTAAGAAAAGAATTTGAATTATTTTGCACATTTGGGTATTGAGGTAAGTGATTGTGAGAGGTTTCATAAAGTTGAGTGAGTAAAGAAAATCAAATTTCAAAATATCAGTAGGAATTGGACATAAAGTAATTAAACCAAGAATTGGGTACAGAATCGCGATTTTCATCAGGAGGATAAAGGAAGTAAATTTTGTTAAAAAGATAAGAATTTTGATTTGGAACCACAAAATTACTAGAGGATGAGGGTCATACAATGAAAAGTGGAAATTCTGAGAAATTCATACAAAATCGCGATTGTCTGAAGGCTATAAAAGCATGAAATCTCAGAAAAAAGGTTCATTTGAGTGAGAGAGAGAGAGTGAGAGAATTGGACAGAATCGCGACTTTCTGCAAATTCAAGCTCTGGGATTTCTTTTGATCAAGCAAGCAAGGTAATGGTCTTGCAATAGAACTTTGCATATTTCCAAAGTTTTCACATAATGATAAAAGCACAAAAACACAGAAAATTGTAAAAAACACGGACTCGCGATTTTCAGACTTTTTGAATTTTCTTGAGAAAAAAAATATTTTTGCTAAAAATCTTTTATTGCATATTAAAATTTTAATAAGGCGATTCTATTTGAGAAACAAAAACTTAAAAAACAAGAACTAGAAAATTTATAAAATCTGTTCAGAATCACGATTTTGTGATCAAACACAAAATCGTGATTCTTTGATTTAAACACAAAATCGTGATTCCCAAAACACAATTTTCAAAAGAAAATCGTGTTTTTAACGATTGTGAGCAATCACGATTGTCTAGGAACAAAATCCTAAAAATCACAATTCTCTCCACAAAATCGTGAAAATCACGATTCTCTCCATAGGATCGTGAAAATCACGATTCTCTCCACAGGATCATGAAAATCACGATTCTCTCCACAGGATCGTGAAAATCACAATTCTCTCCACAAGATCGTGAAAATCACGATTCTCTCCACAAGATCGTGAAAATCACGATTCTCTCCACAAAATCATGAAAATCACGATTCTCACCACAGGATCCTGAAAATCATGATTCTATTCACAGAATCGTGGAAAAGACGATTCTCTTCACAAGATCGTGAAAAACACGATTCTATTCACAGAATCATGAAAAACACGATTCCCTTCACAAGATTGTGAAAATCACAACTTTATTCACAGAATCATGGTAAAACACGATTCTATCCATAGGATCGTGGTAAAACACGATTCTATCCATAGAATCCTGGAAAACACGATTTTATCCACAGAATCAGGAAAAACACGATTCTATCAACAGAATCATGAGAAACACGATTCCATTCACAAAATTGTAGAAAATATAGAATATCCAAAGAATAGTGAAAAAGACAAGCCTTTTTCATAGAATCGTGAGAAAATCTAGAATTTTATCAAAGATCACAGAAAAAACGATTCTATTCACAGGATCGTGGAATCATAGAATAATGAATTAGTTGGATGATTTTGAGATCTGGTAATAAATTGATCACACCCTCTAAACAAGATTTAAAAAGGAAGGAGATAGAGCCAATAATAGGAGATTTACAAGAAAAAGATTTAGGGCAAGAAAATAACATGGAAAAGCTAAATGAAACCAATGAACCCTCTGAAACCAGTGGTTATAGAAATATTCTCAAATATATGTATACAAATAGGTTTGGAACCTATGTGTATCAGGATGGGATGCATAAGTTCCTCATTAGGTTGAGAAACTTAGAAGTTCCCCTAAATATAACACCAGTGGCACAATTTAAGGATGGAAGATATGAGGACAAACAAGGATGTGTATACATCTTCTTGCAGGATCCAGAAAACTCTAATGATTTAGGGCAGTGTGCACACAAGAGACCTTGGGAACAAAACGTAGGGAAACCACACTTGCCAAGACAAAATGAAACTCACAATAATATTGAACAACCACAAGGTAGGAGAATACATACTTCCCCAAATCCTTTTGAAAGAGAAGCAGAAGGAATTAATGATTTTCCATTCAGAAGGAGACATCAGTGGCAAAATCATGGAAGAATGCTTAGGCCCTATCAAGTAGCTAAATGCATGAAGAATCAATATGAAGGATATTTTGATCCTCATGCTCATGCTACAGAATTTAGACAATTAATTAGGGCAGAAGAAGTAGAGGATTACATGTTGGGATAGATGGATGGATGCTCCAAGAGACTGAGTAGGTACTGCTAAACCTGCTTTGTACCAGCCCTCTTTTGCTTCAGAGTTGATAACTAGACTTCCTTAGCTTTCCAATGACACCATAAAATTTCCTATGTCCTTTGGAAATGATGTGTGCAATGATTGAATCAAAACAGATAACTTTGGAAGTCACAAACTCAAGAAAAACTTCTATTTTTGTCTTGACACCTGCTGAGTATTTTGCTCAGTATGACCAACATAGTAGGAACTGGAAAAATTCCTTTTAGGGGTATCTAATTAGCTTATTAAGCTGAATATACCAAGTGGAATGATGTAAAATGATAAACTATGCTAAGAGAAATCAATTCGGCAAGTTAAGCTATACCCCCGACTTTTTAGGACTGTAGCAGAAAATGACCAGAGTTCCCATCGATGCCGATTTCTCCAAAGTTGCTAAGGAGAATGTCCTCAAACTTTGCCAGCATATAGATTACTTCAAGCTGAATCTAACAAGCTTTGAATCACTGAATTTGGTGAAGAATTGACCGAGATATGCCCTTGACAAGTTGACAGACTTTTGAGTAGACTAATAGAGAACTTTGAGATGGACAATATGAATGTATGTATTAATGAACATTGGTATACAACTCCATTGGAATGAATTCCATTGCCAAATGATATAGAGAGGTGTGGGCTTGAGTGTAGACCTCACACACACTCAAAAATCAATAACGCTAGGCTCGGGAGTGCTCTATCTTGCCCGCGACTTTTCATGTCCACTTTTATAAGAGATGACTAAAAATTTGAATTCAAATTCAAACTTTTGGCTCCCTATGATCAAGCTCCTAAATGCTTGGAGATATTCTTTCAATCAAACTACTAATTTTTCCTCGAATAATTTTGGTAGGTGATTACAAGAGATTCCAAGTCAATTTGACTTTTACAATGAGGTAAAGTCCACTAGCATATGTTCCTATGCTTCTTCATGTGTGTATGGACTTCAATGCATTCTTTGAGCCAAATGTGTAGGCTTGCAATTTACACCAACAGCTCCCCCTCAAGCCAAACATTTTGGCTTAAGTCTTCATCTTCAATCTTCAAGTATATCCTGCAATCCAATCATGGATTTGAACTTGCAAACTTTTGTTCCATCCAAAGCTTTAGTCAACAAATCTGCACATTGCATGTTGGTTGATACATAGGTAAGTTGAATGTCCTTGCTTATCAATTTCTCTCTCACATAATAGTAATGGACCTCTATGTGTTTGCTCCTAGCATGGTAAATAGGATTAGCTGCAAGGTGAAGAGAACTTGTATTATCTCCAAAGATAATTGGTGACCTAGTATATAAACCCAATTCTGTATACAAAAGCTTAATCCAAATTGCTTCTTATGTGGCATTAGCTAGTCCTCTATACTCTGCCTCTGTGGA
>CM035413.1:145072689-145075189 GCA_020310875.1 Ceratopteris richardii
AACCTTTGACAACAAGTCTAGCCTTGTATCTAGACACCTTACCGTCTGCAAACCTTTTTGTTTTATACACCCACTTACATCCAATGACTTTCTGATTCTTTGGTATTGGCACTAATTCCCATGTTTCATTTTCAAGTAGAGCATCATGCTCTTCTTGCATTGCCTTCTCCCAATTCTGTTTACCTTTAGCTTCTTCATATGTGATTGGATCCTCTTCTGTCTTCACAATGTAACCATAATATTTTGTTGTTAAGAAAGATGTATCATAGCTATACCTGATAGGCTCTTTTCTTTCCCTTGAGGATCTTCTGACCTCTGCACTTCTTGAAGTCTCAGCCATATTTGATTCGGAATCAAATCTTGGCCCATCTTCAACATTATCCTCCAATTTACTTTTATAATCAACATCATCAATATCTTCTTCATACACACTTACTTTTGCCTTCCCTTTTCTTTGTATTTCTTTGTCATCTGCATAATCATTTGTTGACCCTGTATACCATGTGCTTTTCTCATCAAATGTAACATCTTTGGTAAAGATGGACTCCACAATGTGTAACCCATCTGTCTATCATCATACACAATAAACACATACTTCTCTACTTTGGGTTCTAGCTTATGTCTCAATTGTGAAGGAACATAAGCATATGCTAAACATCCAAATACCTTGCAATGATCAAGAGTAGGTTTCTTACCCCACCATGCTTCATAAGGAGTTCTTCCCTCCAATACTTTACAAGGTAACCTATTCACAAGGTATGTTGCAGTGTTGATAGCTTCTTCCCATAAGTAATTTGGACAATTCTTTTCCTTCATCATTGCTCTTGCAAACTCTACAAGAGTTCTATTTCTTCTTTCTGCAACTCCATTTTGTTGAGGGGAGTACCTGCAAGTTACTTCTCTTTTTATACCTGCATTCCACAAATAATCATCAAACTCTTTAGAAAAATACTCTCCCCCTCCATCTGATCTCAACCTCTTGAGCTTTTGTCCTGTAATCCTTTCTGCATAAGCATGATAATGCTTGAATGTCTTGAACACTTTTGATTTGTCCTTGCTTACATATAAAGTAATCCATCTGGTTGCATCATCAACAAACAACACATAATATCTGGATCCATTTATTCTATAGTCCCTTGAAGGACCCCACACATCTGTATGAACTAACTCAAGCATGTTTGAATTATTGTGTCCTGATTTGTTGTAAGAACTTTTGTGTGCTTTACCTAATTGACAAGCTTCACACTTGTACACCATGTGTTGCCCTTCAACTTTTGGCAAACCAAGCACCACATCATTCCTTGACATTTCCTTTATATCTCTCTCATTGAAATGGCCTAATCTTTTATGCCATAGGTCTAATTCAGACATCTTTTGACTTCCATAAGTAAATAGAGCATGTGCCACATTACCTTGGACTTTGAGAGTAAACAAACTTCCTTCCTTTTTACCTACAATAATGTTTCTATATCCCTGATTTGGATCTTGCACATAGACACCATCATTTGTGAATCTGACTTCATATCCTTTCTCCACAATTTTCCCTACACTTATCAGATTTTTAGGAATAGTAGGAACATAAAGTACCTTGCTTAAGAGTGTACTTACATTCTTTGTCTTCATTGATCCGATGCTTTCCACCTTATGCTTAGTATTAACACCTGTTTGACTGTATGTCCATTCACCTTTGCTTCCATATTAGTCATCAAGGATATATTTCCACTCAGATGATTGCTACATCCTGAGTCAATATAAAACATCCTTTGGTCTTCTCCTACTGCTTCATGAGTTGCATTCAAGATGAGAGTCATGTCATCCTTTTGATCTGATGCATAATTATAATAATTGTTGTTTTAGGACTGAGATTGAAAACTTCTTCCACCTCTAGCATATGATGTCCTACCACCTCTTCCTCTGAAGTTGCCTCTTTGATTTCTGCCTCCTCTACCTCTTTGATTAAAACTCTGATTATTATTTCCTCCATTTTGATTGTTATACCAACAATCATTTGCCAAATGATTGGTTCTGCCACAAATCCAACAAGCTTTAGTATTATCTTTGTTCTTACCTCCTCTTCCTTTACCTCTGAAGTTCATCTTTCCTTTTGTAAAGTTAGCTTGACTTGAAGATCCTTCATCATCAGTTGACTGCTTCCCTTTGCCATTCTTCTTCTTGTCCTTGGAGTACATAGCTTGACTTGCACTCCTATCATTATCTCCCTTAATGTCCTGCTCAAAAGTTAGCATGTGTCCTACCAATTGATTAAGATCAGGAGTAAAGTGATCAAGTGACAATTCTATGGACAATATGAAAGGCGTCCACTTCTCATCTCCTCTCAGACCTGTAAGTATTTGCCTTACCAACTTATCCTCTTCAATGTCTTCATCTACTGCTCCCAAGCTATCTGCAATATCCCTCATCCTTGCCACATAATCAGAAATTGATTGTGAACTCTTCTTCTTAAAGGTTGTAAACTCTGCCCATAATGAAGACTTCCTTG
>CM035413.1:145102689-145107689 GCA_020310875.1 Ceratopteris richardii
TATAATCATGCTCCTACATCCTAGGAGATATTCCATCAATCAAAGCTAACTTTTCCACGAGTTCGTTTTGGTAGTGTTTACAAAGATTCCAAGTCAAATGTGACTTTTACAAAAGAGTAAAGTGGTAATTAACCACTAGCATTGGTTCCCATGCTTCTCCATTTATGTATGTACTTCAAGCCAAATGTATAGGCTTGTGAATTGCATCAATAGCTCCCCCTCAATCCAAACATCTTGGCTTGGTCTTCATCTTCAGTCTTCATGTATATCCTGCAATCCAATCATTGGTTTGAACCTGCAGAGCTTGGTGCCATCCAATGCTTTAGTTAACAAATCTCCACACTACATGTTGGTTGATACATATGTTAGTTGAATTTCCTTGCTTAATAACTTTTCTCTCACATAATGGTAATGGACCTCTATATGTTTGGTCCTAGCATGATAAATAGGATTAGCTGCTAAGTGAAGTGAGCTTGTATTATCTCCAAATATCAATGGTGAGCTAGTATACACACCTAATTTTGTATACAATAGCTTAATCCATATGGCTTCTTGGGTGGCATTTGCCGATCCTCTATACTGTGCTTCTGTAGAAGACAAAGCAACAGTAGGTTGCTTCTTTGAAGACCATGATATTGGTTTATCACCTGCAAATGAAATGTATCCAGAAGTGCTCCTCCTATCATCCTTGCATCCTGCCCAATCTGCATCTAAATAGATCTTGATATCCAAGTCTAAAGTGTAAGGGAAATACAAACCATGATGTTGAGTGCCTTTGAGATACTTTAGAATCCTTTTGGCAGCTTCTAAGTGAGGTACCCTTGTCTTTGCATGAACTGACTTAGCACACTAACTCCATATGCAATATCTATCCTTGTTAAGGTAGCATAGTTCAAGCTTCCAACTATGCTTTGATAACTTGTAATATCATCAATTTAATCACCTTCATGGGCACTTACTTTTAGGTTTACCTCCATTGGAGTGCTTGCAACTTTTGCATCCTGCAAATGAAACTTCTTCAACATATCCTGTATGTACTTTTTCTCAGTAATATAGATTCCAGAGTTAGTGTAGACTAACTCAAGTCCAAGAAAGTACTTTAGTAGACCAAGATCATTGAACTTGAACTTCTTCATCATTTGGTTCTTAATTTGTTTGATTCCATTGACATCATTACTTGTAAGTATGATATCATCAACATATACACATAGGTATATTACCTCTGAATTGGTTCTCTTGATAAATAGAGAAGTGTCTGCCTTGCTCATGACAAAACCTTGGTCTTGAAGGTATGTGGTTGACTTGTGATTCCATGCCCTACATACCTGCTTCAATCCATAAAGATCTTTATTAAATTTTCACACATATGTTACCTTGTTGGGATCCTCATAGCAAGGAGGTTGTGACATATATACCTCCTCTGAAATCCATCCATTCAAAAAAGCATTTTTTACATCTAGTTGATACATGTTCCAATTTTTATTATGGAGAGTGTTAATCCCCGAAAGAACAAGCTACTCTTGAAGTTAGAGCACCTATATATCAAAAATAACTCCAAACATTCACCAAATTTAGAGGATCAATGATAAATTATCAAAATTTTGATCAAATTGTGAAGAAGGTGATTACACATAACGTCTGCTGCACATATCTCACTCATTGACTTATCAAATGTGTAAAGTTTTTTATAAAACTTTGCACAAGTGTTGCCTATAATTTGCACACCTCCTCTAAGTTAAATCACTTCAAAAGACTCAATAGGTCTTGAGAAATGATCTTAACAAGTCACCTATGTCTAAAACTATTCTTCTGAGAAGTCGATTCAGACACCTATAACTTCTACCACTTGGTTCTCTAAATCTAGAACCCATTTATGCAAACGCTTTTAAGAAACACGTAGCTTACCTTCCAACTTAAAGTTTGAGTGCTTTCTTGCTCAAAACTTTACACTGTGGAAGGAGAACTGACCAAAACATTAGCATCAAATTTTGCGCCTGTTTCAAGAAACAATGAACACTTCTTCACATATGAATGTTCCTACTCATAATTCTCACAGCCTGTTTACAATTAGGCTCTCAAACTTTAACCATAGACTCATTAACTATGGACTTAGACATCTACAAAAGGATTCTTGAAATGATCAAGCACAAAAGGAGAATACACAGAAAGATTGGGCGCAACATTTTTCCATTTCTGAGAAATTTTACATGTGAGTAATGAGAGAGATTCTACTCACTTCTAAAAGGTCTAATGACATCTAATTCTCCTCAAAGTGTATTCTAACACATTCTCTCCTATTTTCCCCGACATTTTCTTTGTGTATATAGGCAAATATTTACAAGCTCATGACCATACAAAAGTATATGATGAACTGAATCTAAAATAATGTACATATGTATACACATCTTTATCTCCTGGATATGCACTTCCTTCATGCTTCATGACTTGGTCTTTTCTTCAGTCCTTGACTTCAATTCTTCACCCAAAACTTCAATTGTTGATTGCCCTACACCAACATTTTAGATGCAGCCACACTCACCAACACCTTGATAGTTGGCATATTGGCCACAAGTGAGAATGTTTCTTCATAGTCTATGCCTTGAGTTTGTGCAAAACCCTTGGCTACCAATCAGGCTTTGTACCTGCTTATTGACCCATCAGAATTCCTTTTGATTTTATAGATCCATCTAGATCCAATTACCTTCATGGACTCTTTCTTTTGGTACTAGTTCCCATGTGTCACTTTCTTTGAATGCTTCAATCTCCTCATCCATAGCTTCTTTCCATTCTGTCTTGGTCTTTGCTTCTTCATATGATCCTGGTTCTTCAATTGACAATTCTTTGGCAAGATAAACAGAATGTTTAGTAACAAGAGAGGTATCATACCCGTATCTGATAGGTTTTTTGCTCTCCTTTGTGATCTTCTGATTGATTGATTTGAAGACTCAGGTATGTCTTCAGGCTTCTTCATCTTGAGTTTGCCTTTGGACTTCCATGCCTTGAATTCTTCAAGATTGATAATGTCTTCATCATCTAAAGTGGTGTCTTCATTCTGAGTAGGTTCCTCCTTAGCAAGACTTGGAAACTCCTCCTCCAAGTCATAGGGTAGTTTAAACTTCCTGCATTCATTCTCATACGAAAAATCATTTTCATCAAAGAAAACATCTCTACTAACCATGAAGATACAATAAAGATACACTTCACAGCCTTAGGATCCAGCTTACCTCTTATCTGAGAAGGAATGTGTACATATGCTACACATCCAAATATCCTGCAATGATCAAGTGAGGGTCTCTTACCATGCCATGCTTCATAAGGTGTCATCCCATCAAGGGATTTTGATGGTAACCTGTTTATGAGATAAGTGGCAGTAGATACACTCTCTGCCCATAGGTAGTTAGGCAATTTCTTCTCATTCAACATTGACCTAGCTGTTTCAACAATCAACCTATTTCTTCTCTCAGCTACCCCATTCTGTTCAGGAGTATACCTTGTGTTGATTTCTCTCTTGATTCCTCTGTCCTGCAAGAATGCTTAAAACTCATTGCAGAAGTACTCACCTCCTCCATCTGACCTTAGCCTCTTTAGATTCTTCCCTGTCTGATTCTCAACAAGTGCAAGATACTTTTTCAAACATTTGAACACTTCATCTTTGTGCTTCATAAAATACAATACAGTCCACCTGCTATAATCATCAATAAAAGATACATAGTACCTTGATTCTGATATTGAGGGGTCTTTGCTTGGTCCCCATACATCTGTATGAACAAGTTCTAGGTAGTCTTCATGCATGTAGCCTTTCCTTGAGAAGGGTAACCTGTGAGACTTCCCAAACTGACAATCACCACATTTATATATCATGTGTTGTTTGGAAATATTGGGTATTCCAATTACACATTGATCACTGCATATCTGTTTCAATGTTCTTTCTCCTACATGCCCTAATCTTTTATGCCAAATCTCAAGCTCTGAAAGTGTCTGATCTTTATAATTGTAGAGTGCAATATTCTTTGTATCTTCTAGCTCAAAAGTAAACAGTCTACCTGTCTTTTCTCCTTTAGCAATTCTCTTGAACCCTTGCTTGGGACCCTCCACAAATGCTCTAAATTGGTTGAACCTGACCTGCAAACCTTTTTCCACAATCTGCCCAACACTCATCAAATTTTTTGTAATGGTTGGTACATATAGTACCCTACTCAACAAGTTCTGATTGTCATCACAAGTCTTAACATTTCCAACTTTAACTACTGAGTGCTTGGTGTCATCACCTGTTTGTACTTGATGCTTACCTTTTGGTTCTTCAAGGTCAGAGACTAGAGCTACATTGCCAGCCACATGATTTGAGCATCCTGAGTCAATGTAGAATAGGTGTTCATCATTTGTACCTGGTTTTGAAGTCATGTTCATGATCAGAAGAGAATCATCTTGCTCTTCTGTATAGTTGTTGTAATCCTTTCTAGTTTTGAATCCTCCTTGGTAGTTGCAATTGTAGTTGTTGTTGTAGTTGTTATTGTAGTTGTTGTATCCTTGATGATGGTTGAATCTACCTCTTGATTGTGAGTATCCACCTCTTTGATATCCTCTTCCTCTCTGATTCTTGTAGTTCCTGAAACACTCATTTGTAGTATGATTTGATAAACCACAAATGTTGCATGTTGTGGAGTTATAGGTGTTGGTGCATTTCAAGCCTTCACACATTGGCTTGAACCCTTGGAAGATTTGGCTTGGAACCCTTGAAGGGTATCACGATGAGAAACTAGAACCATAGGAACACTTGCCTATGTGTTATTACATTTTACTCATTGTAAAAGTCTATATGACTTAGCATTTACTTGTAATCACTTTAATCACCTACCTACTTGATTGTATTCGTGGAAAAGTAGATGACTTAGTGGAGAGAATATCTCCCTACTTTTAGTAGAGATATTCTAGGGAGCCTACATTTGAATTTCAAATTCAAATCTTAGCAAAACTCCTATAAAGACTATGAAAAAGTCGCG
>CM035413.1:145125189-145127689 GCA_020310875.1 Ceratopteris richardii
TGCTTCTTGGATGACCAAGAAATAGGTTTATCTCCTGCAAAACAAATGTATCCTGATGTGCTTCTCCTATCATCCTTGCATCCTGCCCAATCTGCATCTGAGTACACTTTAATGTCAATATCTGATGTATAAGGAAAGTACAAACCATGGCTTTGAGTTCCTTTGAGGTATTTCAAGATTTTTTTTGCTGCCTCTAGGTGAGGTACCCTTGGTTTGTGCATGAATTGGCTTAGCACACTAACTCCATATGCTATGTCAATTCTTGTCAAGGTAGCATAATTCAAACTACCTACCATACTTTGATATCCTGTGATGTCTTGGACTTCTTCCCCTTCATGAGCACTTAGCTTTAGGTTGACCTCCATTGGAGTAGTTGAGTCTTTAGCATCCTGCAAGCCAAACTTCTTGACCATATCCTGTACATACTTCTTTTGAGTGATATATATACCTAAGTTTGTGTAGACTAACTCAAGTCCTAAGAAGTACTTCAATAATCCAAGATCATTAATCTTGAACTCTTTCATCATCTGTCCTTTGATGTTTCTAATCCCATTGACATCATTGCCTGTAATGATGATGTCACCAACATAAACACACAAGTATATTACCTCTGTACTACTTCTCTTTATGAATAGAGAAGTGTCAGCTTTGCTCATCACAAATCCTTGGTCTTGGAGATAGGTTGTTAACCTGTAATTCCATGCTCTAGGTGCCTGCTTCAAACCATATAAAGCCTTCTTCAATTTACAAACATAGTTTACCTTCTTGGGGTCTTCATAGCCAGGTGGTTGTGACATGTAGACTTCTTCAGATATCCATCCATTCAAGAAAGCATTCTTGACATCTAATTGGTACATGTTCCAATTCTTGGATGCAGCTACACTCACCAATATTCTGATAGTTGGCATCTTATCCACAGGAGAAAATGTCTGCTCATAATCAATGCCTTGGGTTTGTGCAAAACCCTTGGCTACCAACCTAGCTTTGTACCTGTTTATTGTTCCATCTGAATTTCTCTTTAGCTTGTAGATCCATCTGGATCCTATCACCTTCATAGAGTCCTTCTTGGGTACCAAGTCCCAAGTATCACTCTCCTTGAGAGCTTCCATTTCTTCATCCATAGCTCCTTTCCATTCTGGTTTGGTGATTGCTTCTTCATAGGTACCTGGTTCTTCATTCAACAAATCCTTTGCAAGATATACAGAATGTTTAGTTACAAGTGATGTGTCATACCCAAATCTGATAGGCTTCTTCTTTTCTCTCTGAGATCTCCTCATTGCTTGAGTTGAGGATTCTGGTGTATCCTCTAATTTCTTCATCTTCATCTTTCCTTTGGACTTCCATGCCTTGAATTCTTCAAGGTTTATTGTATCATCATCATCTGAACTTGATTCATCTTTCTGGATTGGTTCCTCCTTGGTGAGCTTTGGGAAATCTTCTTCCATATCATAGGGTAGACTAATCTTCCTGCATTCATTCTCATACCATGAGTCATTCTCATCAAAGATGACATCTCTGCTTACCTTGAAGCCTTTGTTAGTTGGGTTGTAGAATCTGTATCCCTTTTGGTTCAAATCATAACCAATGAAGATACATTTTTCAGCTTTAGGGTCTAGCTTTCCCCTTACCTGTGAGGGAATATGCACATATGCTACACAACCAAAGATTTTACAATGATCCAGAGAAGGTCTCTTACCATGCCAAGCTTCATATGGTGTCATGCCATCAAGTGATTTGGATGGCAACCTATTTATGAGATAGGTGGCAGTGGATACACTCTCTGCCCAAAGATAATTTGGCAACTTCTTTTCATTAAGCATAGACCTAGCTGTTTCTACAATGAGTCTATTCCTTCTTTCAACTACCCCATTTTGTTCAGGTGAGTACCTTGTAGTAATCTCCCTCTTGATGCCTCTTTCCTGCAAGAAATCTTCAAACTCATTTGAGAAGTACTCTCCTCCACCATCTGACCTTAGCCTCTTCAAGCTTCTTCCTGTTTGGTTTTCAACAAGTGCAAGATACCTCTTGAAACAATTAAACACTTCATCTTTATGCTTCATAAAGTATAAGATAGTCCATCTGCTATAGTCATCAATGAAGGACACATAATACCTTGATCCTGAAATGGAAGGGTCCTTGCTAGGTCCCCAAACATCTGTGTGTACCAAGTCTAGGTAATCTTCATGCATGAAACCTTTCCTTGAATAGGGCAACCTGTGAGACTTACCAAATTGACATGCTCCACACTTGTAAATCATGTGTTGCTTGGACACATTAGGTATCCCAAGCACACATTGATCCCTGCACATTTGCTTTAGGGTTCTTTCACCTATGTGGCCTAACCTCTTGTGCCAAATTTCTAATTCTGAAAGTGTTTGATCCTTGTAATTATATAAAGCAATGTTCTTGGTGTCTTCTAGCTCAAAAGTAAACAATCTACCTGATTTCTCCCCCTTGGCAATTCTTTTGAAACCATATCTTGGGTCCTCCACATATGCTC
>CM035413.1:145142689-145145189 GCA_020310875.1 Ceratopteris richardii
CTAGCAATGGGTATAAACAGATTGTTTCAGGGAAGAAAGAAGAAAGATTGTTCACATTGAAGATCCAAGGTAATGTTGGTCATGCCTTGTTCACCTATGGAGGACATAAGATCTCTAAGTTGGATCTTTGGCACAAAAGGCTTGGACATTTTAATGAAAGAGGTATCAAAGATATGATTAACAATGGTTCAGTGCTTGGATTGCCTAATGTTGCAGGTCAACATTTGACATACAGATGTGAGGCATGTCAATTAGGTAAGGCTCATAAGCAATCTTATTCCAAGCATGGTTGTATGTATTTAGAGAAGCTTGAGTTGGTACACACAAATGTGTGGGGACCATCAAAAGATTTCAGTGTCAATGGTTCAAGGTACTATGTGATTTATGTTGATGATGCTACGAGATGGATTACTATCTATGTGATCAAAGATAAGTCAAAGGTATTCAATACATTCAAACATTATCATATGTATGCAGAGAGAATTACAGGTCATAAATTGAAGAGACTAAGGTCAGATGGAGGGGGAGATTATTTTTCTAATGAGTGCAGTGATTACTTGTGAAATGCAGGTATAAAAAGAGAAATTACTTGCAGGTACTCTCCTCAACAAAATGGTGTAGCAGAAAGGAGAAACAGAAGTCTTGTTGAGTTTGCAAGATCCATGATGAAGGAGAAAAATTGCCCAAATTACTTGTGGGTTGAGGCTGTAAACATAGCTACTTATTTGGTCAATACGTTACCATGTAAAGCTTTGCAGGGTATGACACCATATGAGGCATGGTGGGGTAAGAGACCTACTCTAGATCATTGCAAAGTATTTGGATGTTTGGCATATGCATATGTGCCATCCCAATTAAGACACAAATTGGAAACTAAAGCTGAAAAGTATGTATTCATTGGTTATGATGATAAGCAGATGGGATATAGGTTGTGGAGTCCATCCACAAAACAATTCCTTGTATCAAAGGAGTGGAGAACTTAGAAGTTCATCAAGACACAAGTGGCAACCTACAAGGTATAGCTATGACACTTCTTTTTTGTCTACCAAAGATTATGCTTATATGATAAAGGCAGATGAAGACCCTTCTACATATGAAGAGGCAAAAGGTAAGGAAAATTGGGAGAAAGCTATGCAGGAATAATATGATGCATTGATGGAGAATCAGACATGGGATTTAGATCCTAAACCAAATAGTCAGAAGATCATTGGATGCAAATGGGTCTACAAGACAAAAAGATTTGCAGATGGAAGTGTGTCTAGATATAAAGCTAGACTAGTTGTGAAAGAGTTTGCTCAGACATATGGTATTGATTATGATGAAACATATAGTCCTGTGGCAAAGATGACAACTATCAGGACACTCATAGCCATTGCTGCATGTAAACGTTGGAAATTATGTCAATTAGATGTGAAGAATGTTTTTTTAAATGGTTATATTTCAAATGATGTTTTCATGGAGCAACCCCAAGGATTTAGAGATGGAAGGTATCCAGATCATGTGTGCAAGCTCAAGAGAGCTTTGTATGGTTTGAAGCAGGCCCCAAGGGCATGGAATTATAGACTTGTAAAGTTCTTGAAAGAACTTGGATTTCAAGTATCAAAGGCAGATAGTAGCTTGCTTGTTAAAGCAAGTGATGATGGATTCATTTACATGTGCATAAATGTTGATGATATAATTCTTACAGGTATAGATGAGAAAGGCATTCAAAGACTAAAGAAGCAAATGGAGAAAGAGTTCAAAATCAGTGACTTGGGAGACTTGTCATATTTCTTGGGCATGGAGATCTCATACACTCAACATGGAGTGTATGTAACTCAAGAAAGGTATTTGAGGAACTTTTTGATTAAGTTTAAGATGAATGATTGCAGGATAGCACCTACTCCAATGGAGGTGAATCACAAATTGAGTAGATATGGAGGTGAAGAGTTCAAGGACATGAAACTATATCAGAGTTTGGTTGGTAGTCTGAATTATGCTACATTAATTAGGCCTGACTTGTCATATGCAGTTGGAGTATTATCTCAATTCATGCATTGCCCTAGGAAAGAACATTGGATTGCAGGTCAAAGAGTGTTGAGGTAAATTAAGGGTACACTCAAAGAAGGTTTGTATTATGGTTTTACATCAGATACAAACATCAAGATTTATAGTGATACAGATTGGGCAGGTAATCCTGATGATAGGAGATCAACTTATGGATACTTGTGCTATGTGGGAGATAAGTTAATTTCTTGGTGTTCAAAGAAGCAACACACAGTTGCTTTATCATCTACAGAGGCTGAGTACAAAGGTATGGTTGAAGCTGCAAAGGAAGTAATATGGCTTAAGACTCTCATGAAGAGTTTTGACATCATACAGAGTACACCCATCATTCATGGAGATAACATGAGTTCATTGTATTTAGCTGCTAATCCTATTTTTCATGCCAAGACCAAACACATTGAGATTCAGTATCACTTTCTAAGAGAGAAGGTGATGGATAAAGAGATTGAAGTAA
>CM035413.1:145170189-145175189 GCA_020310875.1 Ceratopteris richardii
GAGTGCTTTGTGTCATCACCTGTTTGTACTTGATGCTTACCTTTTGGTTCTTCAAGGTCAGAGAGTAGAGCTACATTTCCAGCCACATGATTTGAGCATCCTAAGTCAATGTAGAATAGGTGGTCATCATTTGTACCTGGTTTTGAAGTCATGTTCATGATTAGAAGAGAATCATCTTGCTCTTCTATATAGTTGTTGTAATCCTTTCTAGTTTTGAATCCTCCTTGGTAGTTGCCATTGTAGTTGTTGTTTTAGTTTTTGTTGTAGTTGTTGTTGTGGCCTTGGTGATGGTTGAATCTACCTCTTGACTGTGAGTATCCACCTCTTTGATATCCTCTTCCTCTATGATTCTTGTAATTCATGAAACACTCATCTGTAGTATGATTTGATAAACCACAAATGTTGCATGGTGAGGAGTTATAGGATCTTCCCCCTACCTTGCTTACCTCCTATGCCCCTTCCTCTTGATGATCTACCTCTCCCTGCATAGTTGGCTTGGGAGGTAGTGCCTTCATCTTCTCCTTTCTTGTTCTTGCCTTTATCTTTAAACTTACTTTTATCAGTGTATAGGGCAGAAGAGCTATTACCTTTGGATGAATCTCCATTCTTGTTGAGCTTGGCTTCATGAGTGAACAATTGCCCCATGAGAGTGGTAAGGTCTGGAATCTGCATGTCCATGTAAAGGTCCATGGCAGTGGTGAAGCTTTCCCATTTGTCATCAGCTTTAATCCCATTGATCACTTGCCTTACTATCTGCTCTTCTTCAATCTCTTCTCCTATGGTTGCTAACTGACCTCCTACATCTTTAAGCTTAGTTAGAAACTCTGAAATAGCCTGCTTAGGTTGCTTCCTTAGTGTGGTGAATTCAATCCACAATTGGTTTTTTCTGGCCCTTGTGTTGGAAGAGAAATAGGATGACAAGGTTTCCCAAGTCTCTTGGGATGTCTTATAGTTCCTAATATGTGGCAAAAGAAAATCATAGATGGAGTTGAGTAAGTAAGACCTTACTAATGCATCCTTGGCACACCATGTGTTAAGCTTTTCATGTTCTTCCTTTGTTGGTAGTCCTCTAGTTTTGAATGAGGGCAATTCCTCATCCCGTGAGATGTATCCATAAAGACTCCTTCCTTGTAGATATGTCCATCCTTAGAGACCATGCTTTATAGTTGTTCCTGTCCAATTCATCAATAAATGAAGGAAAGCCATCTCCCATTTTACCTTAACTTGCTCTGATACCACTGTTGGGAATGATGGATGGACACTTCAAGGGAATGAGTAGGTACTACCAAATCCTGCTTTGTACCAGCCCTTTGATGCTTTAGAGTTGATAAGTGGACCCTTTTAGATTTCCAATGACACCATAAAATGGCCTATGTACTTGGAAATGATGTATGAAAAGATAGAATCAAAACAGACAACTTTGAACTTCAAGCCTTCAAGAAAACCTTCTATTTTTTACTATACATCTGTGGTATCTTTTGCTCAGTATGACTAGCACAATAGGAATTGGAAGAATTCCTTTAAGGGTTATCTAATTAGCTTAGCAAGCTAACTATTCCAAGTGATATCACTCAAAAAGATTAACTATGCTCAGAGAAATCAATTTACCAAGTAAACCTTTACCCCCAATATTTTAGGACTTTTGCAGAGTTTGACCAGTGGTCATTTCGACACACTTTTCTCTGAAATGGCTGAATAGAAATCCTTCAAATTTTGATAGCATGTAGAAAACTTTAAGCTGGTTCCAACAAGCTATAGATCTTTGAATTTTGTGAAGAAATGAGTGCGATATGATCTCCACAAGTTGACAGACTTTCAGACAATGTGATAGAGAACTCAGAAATGAAGAATGTAGATATATGTATTAATGAACACTTGTGTACAATACCATAGGCATGAAGATCATTGCCTAATGGTGAAGATAGGTGTGGGCTAGAGTATAGACCTCACACACACTCAGAATTGATAATGAGAAGCTCGGATAGTGACTCTTCTACCCGTGACTTTTTGATGATCACTTTTATAGTAGTTGAGTTCAAAGTTTGAATTTGAATTCAAACTTTTGGCTCTCTATAATCATGCTCCACATCCTAGGAGATATTCCATCAATCAAAGCTAACTTTTCCACAAGTTCTTTTTGGTGGGTGTTTACAAAGATTCCAAGTCAAATGTGACTTTTACAAAAGGGTAAAGTGGTAACTAACCACTAGCATTGGTTCCCATGCTTCTCCATTTATGTATGTACTTGAAGCCAAATGTGTAGAAAACTTTAAGCTGGTTCCAACAAGCTGTAGATCGTTGAATTTGGTGAAGAAATGAGTGAGATATGATCTCCACAAGTTGACAGACTTTCAGACAATGTGATAGAGAACTCAGAAATGAAGAATGTAGATATATGTATTAATGAACACTTGTGTACAATACCATAGGCATGAAGATCATTGCCTAATGGTGAAGATAGGTGTGGGCTAGAGTATAGACCTCACACACACTCAGAATTGATAATGAGAAGCTCGGACAGTGACTATTCTACTCGTGACTTTTTGATGATCACTTTTATAGTAGTTGAGTTCAAAGTTTGAATTTGAATTCAAACTTTTGGCTCTCTATAATCATGCTCCACATCCTACGAGATATTCCATCAATCAAAGCTAACTTTTCCACAAGTTCTTTTTGGTGGGTATTTACAAAGATTCCAAGTCAAATGTGACTTTTACAAAAGGGTAAAGTGGTAACTAACCACTAGCATTGGTTCCCATGCTTCTCCATTTATGTATGTACTTCAAGCCAAATGTGTAGGCTTGTGAATTGCACCAACATGGAGTAGGTGCTACCCCGCAATCATCCATTTTAAACTTGACCAACAAGTTTTTCAAATACTTTTCTTGAGTTGCATACACTCCATGTTGAGTGTATGAGATCTCCATGCCCAAGAAATATGACGTCTCCCAAATCACTAATCTTGAACTCTTTCTCCATTTGCTTCTTTAGGCTTTGAATGCCTTTCTCATCTGTACTTGTAAGAATTATATCATCAACATATATGCACATGTAAATAAACCCATCATCACTTGCTTTAACAAGCAAGCTACTATCTGCTTTAGATACTTGGAAACCAAGTTCTTTCATGAACTTCACAAGTCTATAATTCCATGCCCTTGGGGCCTGCTTCAAACCATACAAAGCTCTCTTGAGCTTACATACATGATCTGGATACTTTTCATCTCTGAATCCTTGTGGTTGCTCCAAGAAAACATCATCTGAAATGTAATCATTTAAAAAAGCATTCTTCATATCTTATTGACATAATTTCCAACCTTTACATGTTGCAATGGCTATGAGTGTCTTGATGGTTGTCATCTTTGCCATAGGACTATAAGTCTCATCATAATCTATACCATATGTCTGAGCAAACCCTTTCACAACAAGTCTAGCTTTATACCTAGACACACTTCCATCTACAAATCTCCTTGTCTTGTAGACCCATTTGCATTCAATGACCTTCTGACTAATTGGATTAGGAACCAAATCCCATGTTTCATTTTCCATCAATGCATCATACTCTTCCTCCATAGCTTTCTCCCAATTTTTCTTACCTTTTTCCTCTTCATATGTAGAAGGGTCTTCATCTACCTTTACCATATAAGCATAATCTTTGGTAGCTAAAAAAGAAGTGGCATAACTATACCTTCTAGGTTTCCATTTGTGTCTTGATGACCTTCTGAGTTCTCCACTCCTTGAGGTTTCTGGTTCACCACACTCTGGATCAAATCTTGGCACTTCTTCAACTTCAACCTGTACTTCATTGTTCTCCTCTTCATCAAATATGTGAACCTTTGATTTACCTTTCTTTTGATTCACAACTTCTTCATCACCTGCATAAATATTGATTGTACCTGCATACCAAGCACCTTGCTCATCAAATGTAACATCCTTTGATATAAGGAATTGTTTTGTGGATGGACTCCACAACCTATATCCCATCTGTTTATCATCATATCCAATGAACACATAATTTTTAGCTTTAGGTTCCAATTTGTGCCTTAATTGAGATGGCACATATGCATATGCCAAACATCTAAATACTTTGCAATGATCTAGAGTAGGTCTCTTACCTCACCATGCCTCATATGGTGTCATACCCTGTAAAGCTTTACATGGTAATCTATTGACCAAATATGTGGCTCTATTTACAGCCTCAGTCCACAAATAATTTGGGCAATTTTTCTCCTTTATCATGGATCTTGCAAACTCAACAAGAGTTCTATTCCTCCTTTCTACTACACCATTTTGTTGAGGAGAGTACCTGCAAGTAATTTCCTTTTTTATACATGCATTCCACAAGTAATCACTGAACTCATTAGAGAAATACTCTCGCCCTCCATCTGACCTTAGTCTCTTCAATTTTTGACCTATAATTCTCTCTGCATACACATGATAATGTTTGAATGTATTGAATACCTCTGACTTATCTTTGATCACATAGATAGTGATCCATCTGGTAGCATCATCAACATAAATCACATAATACCTTGAACCATTGATAATGAAATCCTTTGATGGTCCCCACACATCTGTGTGTACCGATTCAAGCTTCTCTGAATACATAAAACCATGCTTGGAATAAGATTGCTTATGAGCCTTACCTAATTGACATGCCTCACATCTATATGTCATATGTTGACCTGCAACATTAGGCAACCCAAGTACTGAACCATCATTAACCATATCTTTGATACCTCTTTCATTGAAATGTCCAAATCTTTTGTGCCAAAGATCTAACTCAGAGATCTTATGTCCTCCATAGGTGAACAAGGCATGACCAATGTTACCTTGAACCTTCAATGTGAACAATCTTCCTTCTTTCTTCCATCTTTGGCCTTTACTGATCCAATTGACTTCACATTATGCTTTGTATTGTCACCTGTTTGAACTACATGACTAGTTACCTTATTCTCCAAATCAGTCATCAAAGCTATGTTGCCACCAGGTGATTGCTA
>CM035413.1:145182689-145185189 GCA_020310875.1 Ceratopteris richardii
ATAAATAATGTAATGAAATCATGAAGTGTTCATGAAGTTTTTCCTTCCCTCGATGAAAAGAACAAAGTCATTCCTATGACTCTATCATGCATACTATCTGTAACATCAACTCACCTTTAGTTGAGAAATGAGAAACTATACAATTGATCAACTCAACTAGAGTTATGAAGGATGCAGCTTGCATCAGATATCAACTCATGTGACTTGAATCAAATATTGACTCACAATAAATTGGAATTTATACAACTTGTATGAACCCAATTATATGAAATGAGAACAACTAGCAAAGTTCTCCTGTTCCAATGCTCTCATGGCACTATATATATTCTTGAAAATTTCGACAGAGTCTCCTCTATCCTACTGAGAATGGTCACCAAAAACCAATGCTCAATAAACACATATCTAGGGCATAGTTAGCCCATGGTGATCACACCATCTCAAAAAAAATATCATAAAAAACCTGTGAAAAGTCTTTTCCTTTCAACAATGTCTCCTGCATAAACAATTTCCAAAAGCAGCAGATTAAATCTTACTTTTGACTAACGTTTACTCATCCAAAATCTATGAAATTCTCCAGCCTTTTGTAACTTTTCTCAAGCTTTCATTAGCACAAAAATCAATTGATTTGGATTTCGCAGAGTTTTATGAGCATTTTACTAAAAGGGTCGAACACTTGATGACCAACTTTGAAAATGTACAAGGTCATCTTCTTGAAGCCCTTAGACTGATCAAACAAATTCCAAATTTCACTTTCTTTATGCCCAAGTCTAGATCAACTTATCTATTTTGGTCTCACAAAATTTCAATTCAAAATGAAATCAAGTACTCATTCAAAAGTATAATTCTATCTCTGCTACACCTGCACTTAGGTGAGCTTAGAAACAATGCTGCTGCACTTTTAAATATCTTCTAACTATGAAGATAAATTCCAAAATCCTCGAATTTTGGTATGTCATAGGGTCTATAATAGAGCAGCTTCTCCAAGAAAAAGTTTTGAAATTGGAGTTTCCAATATGAAGATAACATATACTCATCAGACACATGTACCATTCTTTGGACAATCCTTGCTAGAGATTGGTCTGAGAAGCATAGATCCTTTGACCTATTAAATGATGTTCAATGTCTTCCAAATTTTAATAGCATATAGCTACTATTATCTACTTTTACTGATATACATTTCATAGCATTTGGACATTTGTATCTTTCACAATGACCAAAATACTAAGCCTTTATACCTGCAAAACTTTAAAACTTTGCAGAGGCTAAGTTTTAGTCTTTTCTTTATATCTCCTAAATGGAAAAATGTTTCATCTTGAAATTTTATATATACTATTTGGACATGTGTACCTAATTCTATAAACAAAAAGCACTCAATTTGAGTACATGAGCTAAGATAACCAATCACTCTAGGTGACATGGTCTCTGATCATTTCATAAATTCCAGAGACTGCACTTTGATGTGCAGAGATTATTTGACCTGTTAAATGACCTCTAAAAATACTGAAAATTGGTATGAACAAAGCTCAGCTATCAAGCTTGCATCTCCAAGAAAAATAAATTCATTTGGATCTACCAATGAAGAGAATGCCCTTTGCAACAGGCCTATGTCACTTGTTTTAGGCCTCTACCTCTACTAGCAGCACTTTTAGTGCAGAGGTCATTTGACCTATCTAAAAGTCTCCAAATCACTTGAAAATTGGTCAGCTTAAAGCAAAGCCTAGGAGCTACGTGCCCTCCAAGTTTCAATAAATTTGGGCATTCCCTCAAAGAGTAGCATTCAAATCTCTATGAGGTTGCTACCTCACTAACTATTTGCTCAATCATTTTTTTTCCAAACTTAAAAATGACGCGACATGTTAATCCTTATGATTAAATAAACTAATTCATTATCTTGGATGGATTATGTCATGGAGATATATCCATGCATATAATGATAATCTAGATCAATGCAAACCACATAATCATCGAAATCGTCTCATTGAAAAATCAACTCTTTACATAGTATCCACCCTTTTGTAAAAGTGAACATCTATGAATGTCATTCTATTCATTGTGCTTTTTGCACATTCATTAATCTCACTACAAATAATCATATACAAGCACTTAATAATTGTATTTATGATCATATCCATAGCACTCTTGGGCGGACTTGAGATAAGCGTCTATATCAAGTACATATACTCGCATGAAAAACAGTTTATGTGCTCATGCGTTACTAGTCAAAAACACTTCTTAGTTGCTCTTGATGTATATACCTTATCTTTTACTTTCTAAAGGCATAGTTAGCCTATGCCTGGTACCTTGATCACATACCTCATGCTCACCCTAACGAGTCGTGGTGATACATAAAAGTGATCTTCTATAAACAGAAAATGCATCACCCACTTCAACTTTCAT
The DNA here is from genome assembly GCA_020310875.1 of Ceratopteris richardii. Taxonomy (NCBI): domain Eukaryota; kingdom Viridiplantae; phylum Streptophyta; class Polypodiopsida; order Polypodiales; family Pteridaceae; genus Ceratopteris; species Ceratopteris richardii. The sequence continues at coordinate 145,185,087 of CM035413.1, forward strand.
CTACGTATGCATGCATCCACTCATGCATCTTCTTCTCTATTTCAATCAATTTATATGCTTTTAGCTATGCCAACATAATACTTCCTCTCTCACACAACACAAC
>CM035413.1:145192689-145280189 GCA_020310875.1 Ceratopteris richardii
AGTAACTAGCAGAAGCAACAGACCCAGATTGTTGCCAAACTGCTCAGATAGGGTTACTATGTAATGATACATGCCGGTTACTCGATCCGGTGAAATATATCCAAAGAACTGTAAGACTGAAGCGAGTAAAGCGATAAAGATAGCCTTGGAAGGAGAAGATCTAACCAAATCTAACCCAGTGGTCAGACAAACTGAGAACGTCACGATTAATTCCGGTCATATTCCGGTGGAACAATCAACGCCTTTGGTACATTCTGGTGCTACTTCGACCCAGCCTATCGAAGATATAGCAATTTCAGAATCTACCAACACACCGTTAGAGACTAGTCTAAACTCGAAACTAGATACGATCAGGAAAACTTTAGGAAAAGAGATCGATAAGAGTGAAAAAACACTGCATTCTGGCATAATTTTGGCTCATTCCGGTGAGATTCCGGTGATAGAATCACCGATCGCTGGCAAAGGTTTAGCTTTTTTCGCGGAATCTTCCGCCCGACCAGCGTGCTTGGAAGAAAGATTTTGGATATTGGATATCCAGAAGGAAGGAAAACTCTTCGAAGCAGAAGTGCGACGCATTCTAAGTAAAAACAGCACACCGGAAGGCACGCCATCCGGCGGTCCAGATTCTGATAGTTCGCCTAATCAACCTCAAGATACAGAAGAAGGACCGGAGCCACTCACGATGAACGGACAACAACAACAACAACAGTTAAGTCAACCAAGGCCGCCTCCAACAGGAGTAACATACACGAAATTTGGTGGATTCCCAGGAGATGACCCAGACGCTCATGTACGAACTTTTGAGATAAGTTATGCAGTTCTTAACCATCCACCAGATCAGGCGTATAAGGCCATTGTTTTTCAATCGACACTGGTCAATGAAGCAGCGAGATGGCTCACGGAATATGATATTAATCATTTTGGTACTTACGATGCAGTACGAGATGCCTTTCTACAACGATTCAGACTAAAGAAGAATCCTGCTGAGATCTTTGATTATTTACAGAACAACCGACAGAAGGCAAATCAGACTGTCCAGGAATACGCTACTCTCTTCAGAACACATTTACGGCAGATACCACAGGCCCACGCTAACTTATCGGATGATGTCATCACTCAGTGGTTTATCAATGGTTTAACTCCGCAATTGAAGCAGATCATGATTATAAGATGTGTGGGAGCTATGACGCTGGATGCAGTCATCGCCATGGCTCTGCAACTAGAATCCAAGGTCGGTGGATTTACAGAAGATATGGAGTGGTTAAAAACGAACAGAACTATGAATGAAGATATAACCAGACAAGTGTACTGTATCACATGCAAGAATTCAGGGCATACTAGTGCCAATTGTGCGCTAAATCAACCGTTCTGCACTATCTGCAACACTGCCGGACACACCACCGGAAATTGTGTCTACAATGCCAGATTACAGGGAACAGCAACAGTCAATGTTGTTATTCAAGAACATGGACAGGCAGCAAATCATTATGCACCTCCACAACTGAGAAACAATCAACCGCAAGGATATCGAAATTACCGAGGACAGAGGAACAATAACTATAATGCAAACCGCTGGCAGAACGAACTACCACCGGAAAATCCCAATTTACCACCGCCACGCTGTCATTTTTGTGGTGAATACGGACACATCAGAAGATTTTGCAAGGATGTAGCTGAATACGATCAAAGGAAGAAGGAACGGCAAAACCCAATGGCCAACATGGTACAAATTACACCAGTAGAAACGCAAGCTGCTACAGTACAGACCCGATCAAGAAAACAGCTGCAGACAGCAGCAGAAGTATTCGAACCAGAGATACGAGAACAACATAGAATGTATAACAAGGCTAGTCGCTGGACAGCAACAGAACCACCAGTGTTCCCAGAACCTATTCCGGTGACTCAGGCTTCATCAAAGGAAGAAACGCACCAAAAGGGAACAACAGTGGAGCCATCATCACCAGTAAACATAACAGCAGAAACTTCTACACCATCGGAAACCTCAAGTTCAAAGGAGCAGGACAACCAACCTCAACAAGCTTGGGAAATTTTGTCCAAGGCATCTATTACTTTGCCTCTCGGCCAACTTCTGGCATTAGTACCTGGGATTCGACAACAGTTCCAGCAACAGTTCAGTTCGGTGCCTTCTTGTATTCCCGCACAGCAGCAGTTCAACCGGAACCTGATTCTGCCGTTGATCATTCGGTCCCCTTGATTACAGTATGGTACAAGAATCATAAAATTACGCAGGTATTGATTGATGGAGGATCTGGTGTGAACATTGCAACAGCATCTTTATGCAAAAGGTTAGGATGGACCGAAATTGAACCAGTGCAATTTTTTGTTAGAATGGCAGATCAATCTAGAGTCCACCCTGTAGGACTTGTGCGAAATGTACCCATCACTTTACAAGGTACGACCTTTAGAATGACCTTTGTGGTACTAGATTTTCCAGAATCTACTTTGGACTACAACCTTCTTTTCGGCCGACCTTGGCTGAAGCATGCGAAGGTAATACAGGACTGGTCCGCACAAGAGCTTACGTTCAAGGATTCCAACCGTAGATATGTAGTAAAATTGGATGCTATACAACCATGCGAGCTTCACGCTAGACCATATTTTGCTGAACCAGTCAACATGTTAGATGGACTATCAGATGATGAGGAAGAGGAATTTCTGAAGAATAATGCTGATTTAATGTCTGTAGGGACTGTTGATCTACAGTCTGTGATAGATAATTGGAATACCTCGGTATGTACAATCACACCTATCACTAATACAAGTAAGCATGAAGGTAGTATCCCCACCCATGATGATGAATTACAATCACTGTTCAAGTCAACGGACGATGCAGGGAAACCGCAATAGTTTTATGTCCCAGAAGACCAGTTGACCACGTACGATCTAGGAGATGAAGAACATCCACGATCTGTAAAGATAAGGCAAAACTTACCGGAGTCATTTAAAACCGACTTAATCCGACTTCTTCGCGAATTCTCAGACGTCTTTGCATGGGATTATAAAGATATGAAGGGGTTAGATCCACGCATCTATCAGCACAGAGTTATGTTGAAGCCTGAAGCTAAACCGAATAGGCAGCCGAGCTATCGGATGAATCCCAATTACGCATCTCAGGTAAAAGCCAAACTTGATAGATTATTAAAGTTGGATTCATCGTACCAGTAGAACATGCTGAATGGATTTCACCAATTGTAATCGTGCCAAAGAAAAATAAGCAACTACGAATCTGTGTAGACTACCGGAAATTAAACGCAGCAACAGTACCGGATCCTTTCCCAATCCCCTTTTTGGATACCATGCTTGATAGGGTAGCAGGTCATGAAATGTATTCATTCTTAGATGGATACAGTGGTTACAATCAGGTTAGAATGGCCGAAGCAAACATACCGAAAACCGCATTTATTACCAATTGGGGTGTCTTTGCGTATACGGTAATGTGGTTTGGATTGAGAAATGCACCAAGCACCTTTCAGAGATGCATGCAGGAGATTTTTTCTCCTTATCTTACTTCGTTTATGCAAGTATACCTCGACGATTTTTCAATTTTCGGTAAGAGGTTAGCACATCTATTTCATTTACGGTGCTGCTTTCAGAAATGCAGAGAATATAGACTCTGTTTGAATCCAAACAAATCAGTGTTTGCGGTCTCATGTGGCAAGTTACTTGGCCACATTGTATCTGCACAAGGTATCCAAGTCGATCCAGATAAGATTTCGGCAGTATTAGACGCTACGGTGCCAGTTTCGCCAAAAGAAGTTATGCGCTTTATGGGCCAAGTACAGTGGCATGGAAGGCATTTACGGTGGCTTGCTCATTTGGCAATACCACTAAACAAGCTCATCAGTAAAACACCTCGACAATTTGAATGGACCCAAGAATGCCAGATAGCCTTTGATCGTTTAAAGCATTTATTAACACAAGTTCCTATTTTGCAACCACCGGACTGGGACCACCCATTTCACATATTTGTTGATGCCTCAGATATAGCAATAGGAAGTGTATTGATGCAACAAATTGATAAATGGTTCAGACCAGTGTATTATGCAAGTCGAAGGTTAGCCCCTGCTGAGAAAAACTACTCTGTAACAGAAAGAGAATGTCTAGGACTAGTATACTCGGTCAAAAAATTTAGACATTACTTGCTAGGCCGAAAATTTACATTCCATGTGGACCATGCTGCCCTCGTCTATTTAGTAAGACAACAACATTTAGGTGGACCCTTAGCACGATGGGTGCTACTCTTGCAGGAATTCGACTATGAAGTCATTCACCGACCCGGAAGTGCACATGCCTTAGCAGACTTTTTATCCAGTTTAGATTCCGGCGAATCTCCGCTGGGTATAGATGACACAACACCCGCAATTTATGTATCAGAACCAATTACCGAAGAATCTGCAGACCCGCCTATTCCATTTTCATATTATGATCAGATCTTGACCTTTCTCACTGATGGTTGCCTTCCATCTCAAGTTTCAAGACCAGTACGCAGGAAAATTGCAGTCTTTAGCCGTCGATTTTGGTTAGTTGCTGGAGAACTCTATTATATAGACCTCACCGGAATCTTGCTTCGCTGTGTTCCTCCGCATGAAATTAACTCAGTTATCACACTGGCTCACTCGACACCTACTGGTGGTCACTTTGCCACAGATGTGACTCACCGGAAAATTCTGCAGAGTGGTCTCTGGTGGCCAACTATGTACAGAGATGTGGCCCAATTTGTCAAACACTGTGATAACTGTCAAAGGACGGGACAACCGCTACAACGACACTTCTTTCCCTTACAGCCAGTCATGCCATTAGAACCATTTCAGAAATGGGGATTGGATTTTATAGGCCCAATTACACCTCCAGCAGTCTTCAGTAACAACAGATATATACTCACCTGTACAGACTACGCAATAAGATGGGTAGAAGCATGGGCTTTACGGTCAGCTACAGCGGTGGCAGTAGCAAAATGCCTGTTGAATGATGTCTTTCCACGTTTCGGCTTACCACTGGAAATTGTCTCAGACCAAGGTACTCACTTTGTAAATCAATTAATGAAGGTACTCACCCAATCCTTCCAGGTGACACACAAACTCAGCTCGCCGTACTATCCTCGTGCCAATGGTTTGGCCGAAAGTACAAACAAATCACTACTGAATATCCTCCGGAAATTGATCATGGAAGCATCGGAAAGATGGGATCAACTACTACCTGCAGTCTTATGGGCCTACCGAACTACATATAAGGTAACAACAGGTTTGACACCCTTCAAACTAGCCTATGGCTTAGAAGCAATAGCACCCATGGAAGTAGTCATTCCAAGCCTGCGTGTAGCGATCACTCAGAAGATGCTACCGGAAAATTCACTGATAGCACGGATGGATGCACTCAGGGAACTTGATGAGCACCGATGGCTCAGCTTTTTAACCATGCACGAAGTACAACTCAGGCAAGCCAAGACACACGATCGATATTTGAAAACTCCAATCTTTTCGGTAGACCAGCTTGTACTCTTCTATAACGCAAAATCGGATAGAGCAGCAGGAAAATTCAAACTACGATGGTTCGGCCCTTTCAAGATCTCAGAACAAATCGGTCCGGCAACTTTTCGGTTGACTACGTTGACCGGAAATCCACTTCCAAAAGTAATCAATGGGTCGAAGCTGCGGCCGTATTATCCCACTACTAGTACGCATTAAATTATTCGGCGGCGAACCGCGTTTTGTATAAATTTTTGCGTTTTTCTTTTTCTCCCCTTTTTAGTCGTGTTTTGTACAAATCTTTATGTTACCAGCCGCCCCTCCCTACCGGTCACTCAAGTACGCACGCCAGCATGCAAACAGTATCATTCTCGCATCGCAAAATGATACCCACCCCACCCCCTTCCCACCCCCACCGTGTTCTCCTTATTTAACCCCCTCGGTTGCGCCAAAAACGCTATTGTGTTCTAGAGATTATACGTATCATCCCTGTCCCCTGTGTTGACTGTAAGTGTGCTCGTGAACACCATGGAAGCGCTAGCCAACTACGCTGCTTTCCGTGATGGTATCCCTACAGACGTAGGCGAATATCTGCGTTGTAGAGGGTTGGCCAACTTCGCTGAATTGCCTTGGCACTCAGTCGAAGCCCATCCCTTCTCCGCGCAGATCATCCACGCCATCGCCCAATTCCCCATCACCGAACGACAGTGGGTCTTCCCTTCCCTCCCATCTAGAACCGTCATCACCTTCCAAGCCTTCTCTGCAGCCTACCGCCTCACCCCGCAAGGCCGCGAAAATGGCCCTAGCATCCCTGTCGCTCGCATGACCGAACTCTTTCCCCGCTCCTCATCAAACGAATATGCCATTCTCTGCCGCCCGGAACCCGAACGATCCGCTCTACAGTTCCTCGTAGCAATCCTCAACCTGCAAAAACAAACATACAGCATCTCTCGCCCCTTCTATTCCGCCTTGGAGTTAGCCGCCCGCGAACCCGTGAACTTTGCGACTTACTTCTTCCAACGAATTCATAAGGAATGTGTAGCTATAGTAAAGCAACTTCAAAAGGGCACCTCTCCGCGCTCTCGCCTTCCCCACATAATCTCATTCCTCTTCCCAACCATTCTCGCCGCACAACCACCACCCACAGGCCCAGCACTTAGGCACGAAGAATCAGCACAACCGCTCGATGAAACTGAAGAAGAAGATGAAGAGATCAATCAACTCTTCCGCACTAAGCGAATCCGGATCAGCTCTTCAGAAAGCGAAGTCCAAGGATCCGCCGGAAAGAAACACGACACCAAAGAGGACAAACAAGAAGAAACATACCACGACACCACCACTTCAATACACAACGACACCTCGACAGAGCAACAAGAGCAGCAAAACCAAGCAGAGACAGAGATAGTATCCACCGAAAAGGAATCCGAGCATCAACAGGACGAACCGGAATCCGCCACAAAAGCACTGGATGAACTCGTCGCAGCCATCAATCATACAGAAACCGAACAACAGACAATTGCCAAGGTAACCACTACTGACACTATTCTTCCCACACCACCTGTCAACCCCGACCTCCCACCGGAACCACCCCGCCAACCCAATTCTGAACCTACACCATCCTCCTCTTCCTCCCCTAACTACTCTCCGCCAAACTCCCAGAACCTACTCACCGATACGTCCTCTCAGCCTCGTCAACCACCACCACCACACAACGTATTTTCGGAACTAGCCTCCATGGGGCAGTTCCTCGTGCATTTATCACACCAGCTGCCAGCACAGTTTAAGGAAGCCACGGACAATCTGAAGGCAGAATACCAATCTAAGGTCGACATCCTGGAAGCCGACATCACCCCCCTCCAGGAAGAAATTGAAGCCATAAAGACTGAGAATAATCAGCTACAGACACAGTTAGCAGAACTACAAGCAAAATTTTCGGCAGAACAGACTCTAGTACAGCAAAGAGATGCAGCCCTCGAGCAAGTTGCAGCCAAAGAACGACTACTACACGCCGCACATGAAGAAATCCGAGCCCTGAAGACCACCCTCCACGAACACGAAGATATCAACGCCTCTCTCGAAGAGTTGGTCGCAGAAACAAAGATTCAATTACAGGAGACCATCCAGAAGCATCAGGACCAACAGAAAGAAGCCCAACAAGTCGAAGAACAGTTACGACGAGCCCAAGAATGCGCAGATGAGGTTAACAGTATCCTAAAACGCCAATTGATACGAGAAGGCCAATACCTAAAGGACATCGACAAGACGCGCAGAGAACGAGATGCGTATCGGAAAACCCTCGATTTCCAAACCCAGCAGTTTGAACGCCTAGACAACCAAGTGCGCAACTAGAAGGACTGTATTACAGAGATGCGGACCAAACTGACCGAAATGCAGACAGCCCGAGATGCGGCATTAGCTAACGAATTTTACTTACAAGAGGCTTTCCTTCAAACCCAAGCCGAAATTTTGTTAAACCAAGCCATCGCCCTGAGCTCCGTTAGAACGGACGCCCAATTACTAGAACCCACCACCTTAGTTCAGATGATCGAAACAATCAAAAAGAAAATTACCCGAACATTTAGGCTCGCCCGAAGTATGTACTTAGAAGGTCTAGTCGCCGAAACATAGGATCCTGCGGGTTCGAGTCCACCGTGCGTGCCAGTGTTAGAGGGCCGCCGAACCAGGGCAAATGAATCCGGACAGGTGCCTTAAATGTAAAAGTGCTGACGGCCGCCGAACAAGGACAAAAGTACGAGGACAGGGAGTTTAAATGTAAAAAGAATCTTTCAGGAAACGCGCAGAGATTCGCGCACCACTGTAAATCCTCTATATAAGGAAATGAGAAGAGAATGACAAGGGGCGCCCCTTTTCTGGAATTGCTGTGTTCTGTTAAGGTGTATCGTCCAGTCGATTCTATTTGTGAAGTGTATCTTCGATTCTATCTGTGAGTACGTCCAATTCGGGACTTGTAGTGTCGATTCTGTCTGTGAGCGCACCCATTCTGGGAATTGCGGTGTCTTATTTAAGTGATCTTTCGATTCGGGTCTGTCGGTTAAGTGTATCTTCCATTCTGCTTGTGAAGCGCCCATTTTGGGAAGTGCAGTATATTGTTGAGTGCCTATTTCGGATCTGTATGTCCTGTTCTGCTTAGTAGTTGTTCGTAGCTTAAAAGGTAATCACGAACAAGTGACAGCGTGTTACGAAGTTGTTCAGTAATGGTTAAGTGTGTCGTTGAACATTGTTAAGTAGGGTTAGCTTATGTCGGCAAGTAGAAAGTATGGAGTAATTTCCCTATTGTTCTGTTAAGGTTCTGCGAAGTAATTGAAGTCGATACCATAGTCTGTGGTTTCTGGGGATTCCATTCCCAGAAGGACTTGTATCGGTAAGTACCTGTAAGCCTGGGAGCTGGTGATACGATTGTTACGGTTCGGCTAGTGTTTACATACCGCAAGTTGTATTCCTTGAGTACAACTGTTCGGTGTAACCCCAAGTCAAGAAGAGGTGCACCTTGAGTAAAATCCGGTGAATGAAGTAATATAGCTAGATAGTTTAAGTCAAATCGGACTACTGCTTTTCACTATAGCAGATACAGTCCGGAATTTCTAGCGTCCAGTAAGCCACTGAGCTAAGACGTGACAGAGTATTTAATGCTTGTATGAAAGTTTGGGAAATTAGTACAGGGCCTCTGTCTAACAGACCCCTACCACTCCCAAGAACCCACGTAATGGCGAAGTAGAGTGCTTTTAAGTATCATATTAGACTAAGCACTCTATCCAGATTTAGAAGCATTGTATCCGGCCAACGGCTAGTATCCGGCTTAACAAAGCCGTTTACTTGCAATTCTTCATCATATCTATAAAACAATGCATGATTGACGGTGTGCTTCACATATCTTAGCACTGGTTTGGCTGAATTTAAATGTTTACTTGTTGGAGCTTGCATAAATTGAGAAAGAACTCCAACAATATAACACAAATCTGGTCTTGTGATCGTAGCATAGATCAATGAACCTATAATACTTATGTATGTAGTTACATCATGTAACTTCTCTCCATCATTTGAGCATAGCTTCACATTTGTGTCCATAGGTTGAGTACGTGGTTTGCATTCACTCATTCCAAATTTGAAAAGAACATCCAATAGGTACTTTCTTTGCATCAAGTAAATGCCATATTTCCCATAGACTATCTCAATTCCTAAAAAGTATTTCAGCTCAGCAAGATCTGAAATTTTAAACTCCTTACCGAGTTTCCTTTTTATCTCTTGTATTCCTGTAACATTACTTCCTGTTATGATGAGCTCATCAACGTATATGCAAATATATACCTGCTTGCCTTCTTCTTTCTTCATGTAGAGAGAGGGATCTCCATTACTTGGACTATACCCACACCTTGTGAGGTACTCGATCAATCTTTGATTCCAAGCACGTGGTGCTTGCTTCAGCCCATACAAAGCTTTCTTCAATCTACAAACAAAATTTGGATGCTTTTTGTCTTCAAATCCAATCGGTTGACTCATGTATACCTCTTCTTGAAGTTCCCCATTGAGAAAAGCATTTTTTATGTCAAGTTGGTATAATGGCCATCTCCTTGCTCCACTCATTGCAATCAAGGTTCTAATTGTTCCCATCTTTGCAACCGAGCTGAAAGTCTCTTCATAGTCGATGCCGTGAGTTTGCTTGAATCCTTTTGCTACTAGTCTAGCTCTATGCCTTGCTAGAGAACCATCAGCATTTCTCTTTATTTTAAACACCCATTTATTTGGAACAATCTTCATACCTTCAGCCTTTGGAACTAGCTCCCATGTGTAATTGTCCTTGAGAGATTTTATCTCTTTTTGCATAGCTTCTTGCCATGCTTTTTGTGTACATGCTTCTTCATATGCATCTGGTTCTTTGTCTTTGACCACCTATGTCATATATGCAAAATGCTTTGCAATACAACTATCATAGCTCAGCCTTTGAATTTGATACCTTTCTCTTGAAGACCTCCTTTCATTTTCTTTTGAATATTGCTTCTTCAACCGGTTCAACTTTACCTTTGGTGTGATCACCTCTTCATACTCTTCTTCACTTGCATTTGAATCACTATTTTGGGTAGCACTTTCAACTTCAAATCTTTCATAACCTGATGTTGGTGATGAGGAATGACTCCTTAGTCTCCCCTTCCATGTTGAGCTTTCTCCAAGTGATGTAGAAGCTTCTGGACCTGACATTTGAGTGCTTGTTTGCTGAAATTCTTCTTGGACAGCGCCTCCATCATCTTCGCAATCTTCTTCAAGAATCTTCTCTTTCCCTTTGTCTCCAAACCATGGTCTTAGCTCATCAAATACCACATCTCATGAGACTCGTAGCTCCTTTGTCACCGGATTGTAGCACGTGTATTCCTTTTGCTCCGATGAATATCCAATGAAAATACATTTTTCGGACTTTGCCTCCATCTTTGTGCTTAGTTCTTGAGGGATGTGAACACAACACACACATCCAAAAACTTTGAGATGTGTAAGGTTAGGTTTCTTAACGGAATAAACCTCCTCGGGAGTTAGATTATGCACTCCAGTCGTTGTGCACTTGTTCATCAAATAAAGAGTCGTACTAGTTGCTTCAGCCCAATAGTTTAGTGGCACCTTCATCTCGTTGAGCATGCATCTGTGATATGTCCATTTTTCCTTTCAGCTATTCCATTTTTTTGAGGTGTGTACCTACATGTAAATTGTCTCTTGATGCCATTTTCATAAAGAAAATCTGAAAATTCTTTGGAGAAATATTCTCCTCCTCCATCGGACCTCAAGGTCTTTATGTAGCATCCTGGTTCCTTTTCTACCTGTGCTTTAAATCTATTGAACATGGAGAACACATTTGATTTTTTTTTTATGCAAAACATCCATACTTTTCTTGAATGATCATCAATAAAAGTGACCAAATATCTATTACCAGCAACTGATGGTTGTTGTGATGGTCCCCATACATCCGTGTGTATCAAGTCGAGGACATTCCTTTCCACATAGTTGCTCTTCTTGAATGGTTGTTGAGTTTGCTTTCCTAGTTGGCATGCTTCACAAAACTCATGTAGTCCAGCATCATTGAATCTTGGAAGACCTCTTACCACTTCATGGTTGCTCATGTCCTTGAGCTTGGGAATGTTGATATGTCCAAAACTTTTGTGCCACAAATCGATTTCAGCAATCCTCTTGTTTCCAAATTGAATATACATCACCTTTCCATGTGGTTGTTGAATGTCCAAGGTGAACATCCTACCTTCTTTCCTTCCTTGAGCAATGACCTTGAATCCTTCTTTTGGATTCTTTATAAAGTAGCCTTTTTCATTGAAGATAACATGATATCCTTTCTCTACCATTTGTCCTACTAAAATCAAATTCTTTGCAATAGTAGGAACATGAACATCAGCCAATACCTTCTTATCTCCAAGCTTGATATCTCCAACATGCTCAATTGCGTGTTGAGTTTCATCGCTGGTCTCCAAACATCCTTTTCCACTTGGAGCTTGTAGCTTTGTGAATAAATCTCCTTGGCATGTCATATGGTTGCTGCAACCTGAATCTATGAACCATTTTTTATCATCACTTCTCGAGTTGTTGTAGTCATGCTTCATGGCAAGCATGGTTTGCTTGTCTCCTTCACTTGATGTACTCACATAGTTATTTTGGCTCCTTTGGTTGCCTCCATTCAGCCTTCCATTCTTTTGCCCACAATCATTTGCATAATGTCCTAGTTTACCACAATGATAACATGTTATACCTTTATGAGGATTGTATGAACCTCGAACTCTTCCTCTATTTCTTCCTCGACCTCTTCCATGTGTGTTGTCATTTGAGTTGTCCTTGTTGTCCTCCGAGTTGTGTTGGCTGAAATTTGTGTTGTTGTAGCTTCTTCCTCTTCCTCTCGAGCCTCCTCTTGAGTTCCTTCCTCTACCTCATCCTGCATATAACATTTGACTATGGCTGTCCTTACCTTTGTTGCCTTCTCCTTGTTGAGCAACCTCTTTAGCCACAAGATTTGGTATAATCTCATCGAATGTTGGTAGAGGATCTCTATAAAGAATGTTTGTGATGAGGGGCTTCCACTTTTATTCACTCCTCAAGCCATTGAGGGCTATTTGGATGATGTCTTCCTCTTCTATCTTGCATCCAACTGATGCTAGCTGATCTCGAAGCTCCTTGATCCTCAATGTATACTCACTAATTGTAAGATGCCACGTTGATTTTCCACCTGGAAAAAAAAAGATGTGTAGGTAATAATGAAATTTTATGTTTAGGATATTCTGATCATGTCTGCAAAATTTTGTAGCAATAAGTTTTTACATTCTCTCTCTAGAAAGTTGTCACATGAAATTTGTATGTTAATTTCGAGCATGAAGATGAAGGAATCTGAAAAAGTATTGTATGAGAGAAAGGTAGAGTATTCTTAGTAGAAAAACTTTACCTGATTGAATTTTTTGTAGTTCCTATGTTTTATGTCTCATTTGGTTCCATGAAGATAGGTTAATGAAGAGATTTTTCATGTTTTTTCATCTCTCTCTAGAATTTTTGATTTTGCAGGGCCCAAAAGTGATATCTGGAAGCAGATTTGGACTTGAGGCATTTCTAACATTATTGTACAGATTTAAGAACTGAATATTTTTGTCTCTCACAAGCTCAAGCTGATTCCTCACTGTTTTTGAGTTACAGGGTTTTGAAAAGTGCCATTTTCCAACACTTCAAAAAAAAAAAGAGAGAAGCCTTCATTCATTCATCTTATTCATGTTCGCGGATTTAGAAAACGCACATGGGTATATGGGTTATTTTTGGGTGATTGACGTGTGTGTGAGTGTGTTGCAGGGATCAGCTCTATTTTTGCAGGTACGATTCTTGATGGTGGACATGAAAAGTAGATGCATGGGTGGTCCGGAAGTCTTGCATGAGACATGCGAAAAGACGCTATCTTTGAGCATGCAGATTCTAAGAGTGCAGGTCTAGGAAGGCATGATTGGTCGTGCGCTGGCAAAAGGCGGAGATCTCAAAAAGACGAAGACTGAGAGATAGAAAAGGATGATGGTCGTACAGTCATTACGATCGTTTTTCGGCTTCTGGAATTGCGATTGAGATTGAGATTGAGATTGTGATTGTGATTGAGATTGGGAATGAGATTGTGATTGTGATTGAGATTGGGATTGAGATCATCTCGGGGGTGGTCGGGTGGATGAGGCTTCACATTGAAGCAATCTGATAGATTTTGTAATGCAGATCAGAACTACTTGTAAATCTGCACAGATAATAAAATTCTCTCTCTTCTTGTTCTACGTATACTCTGTTTGCCTTCTTTATATCTTGTGGTGTCGAAACCCATTATTTTGTGTGAGATTGTGACTCAAGTTTAGGAGACTTGTTACACTAATGCTTTGGTTTGAGCTTTTCTTCATGTTGTTGAGCTCGTTCTTGAGTTGCATCCTCCGAGACCTTGTTGAGGTAGCATACACCTTCTCCAATGCTTCCCAAACCTCCTTGGTTGTTTCTAAGCTTTGCACATGACCAATCATAGTGCTAGAAATAGCTTGTGAAATGAGGAACATCACCCTTCAATTCCTCTCTTCCCAATCAGCAAATTGTCTCCTTTGTGCCGGAGTAATGTTGGGATCTTCAAGGTCCACCGGTTGTGGATCATCTCCACTAACTAGACTCCATAAACCTTTACCTTTAAGGTAATTTGTCATTCTAATACCTCCAAGACTGAAAATTATCTTTGTCTAACTTCTCAACTTGTTGTCCTAAATCAACCATTGAAAACTTCCAAGATTGAAGTTTACCTGAAGTATGTTGTGGTGCTCTTTCTTGACTTCACGAAGCTCCCCCTTGATTTGTAGCTTCTCCTTTGCTTCACTTCAGTTCCAATGCTTTGCCTCTTCAAACTCCAATGCTCTGATACCAACTGTTGGAGAATTCCTCTCCTAATCGCAGCGGAAAGTGTAGAAGACCTTCTTAGGATCAAGACTTTTGCCAACAACTGAACCTTCAAATGAAAACTGGTACCAACTGAAAAATGCAATGAACAAATGGGACTTCACTAAAACCTGAATAACTCACAGAGCATAAAGAATTTCATAAAATTGTCTTAGAAACAGGGAGTACTCAAGATAAGCTTTCCAACAAATGTTTAAACACTAAAATTGGATACATATATTGAGAGATATGACTCTCACAAGTAGACTACCCAAAAATGGGTGTGCGGCTAGACATACTCTATGAGAGTGAACTGAACGAAATGACTCAAACCAAATGAACTAGCTACAAGGGGACTTCTACACCTTCTTCCTCTATTCTTGAGTGTCCTCTCTTCCCTCATTTATAGCCAAGTGACCAAAAACTCTCATGATGAGTTTGAGATCTCTTCTCCATCATTTCTCCACTACTTTGGACAACCACTCCTCTTACAGTTCAGTTTTTTTGGATTTGATTCTCTTTTGGCCTCCACTACTTGCTGAAGTAAAAACTTCCATTTTTCATTTTTGTATTTTTCTTCTATTTGAAAAAAAAATCCTTTTTGCAAAAATATATACGACCTTACTTCTTTATTTTTAACAATTATGAGTAGGAACATTCATATGTGAGAAAGTATTGTGTGTTTTCTGAAATAGGCGCAATCTCGATGGTCAAAGAATTGATCATTTCTCAGTGCACAATGTAAAGTTTTGCACAAATAGGAGTCAAATCTAAGTTGGAAGGTAAGCCATCTATGCCTAAAAGCATTTGCATAAACAGGTTCTAGTTTGAGAGAACCAAGCCTTAGAAGTTGCAAGTGTCAAAGTCGACTGTAAATAACTATAGTTTTAGACATAGGTGACTTGTTAAGATCATTTCTCAAGATCTATTGAGTCTTGTGGAATGATTTAACTTGGAGGAGGTGCGGAAACTATAGACGACACCTTGTGCAAAGTTTTATCAAAAAGCTTTACACATTTGATAAGTCAATGAGTGAGTTATGTGCAGCAGACTTTCTGTGTAGTCACCTTCTTCACAGTTTGTTCAAGTTTTTGGAAATTGAGTATTGATCCTCGAAATGGATGAAGGTTTTAAGTTACTCTTGATATGGAGGTGGTATAACTTCAAGAGTAGCTTGTTCTTTTGGAGATAAGCACTCTCCATCAGTGGTATCAGAGCAGAAAGCATCAAAACTGAAGAAAGGAGGACCTCGACTGCTGCAGTTATAAACAATTCAACATTTGAAGATACAAAAGGTGAAAGCTTAAAAACAAAGCTTGAAAAGGAGGCCAAAAGATATCGAGGAAGACAAAAGGAAATTCATTCAAAGCAAAGGTAACCTTATTCCTCATAAAGCTTGAAGGATTTAATACACATGTGAAGAAAGGATGGGAGATTCTCTTCAGATAGAGAAATTGGATAGAGAGAACTATCCAACATGGTCAATGAGGATGGAAGCTCATCTTATGAGCAAAGACTTGATAGGTTATATTACAGGTGAAGAAGAAAAGCCTCAGTTCAGAGATCCTAGTGTTCCAACTAGGGATGGATTGTTAGATTTGAAGACTTGGATGAAGAGAGATGCTCAAGCTAGGAGCATTATCTATATGGGAGTTAATGAATACTTTCTACCTCACATTAGAGGTCTTGAAAGTGCAAGTGATATATGGAATGCTTTGGAGGAGCATTTCCAAAACACCACAAAGTCAAGGAAGGCATCCTTGTGGGTAGAGTTTAGACATTGCAGATACATTAGGAGCAGTTGATGAAGATATTGAGGAGGATAAATTGGTAAGGCAAATCCGCAGAGGTTTGAGAGGTAATGACAAATGGAAGCCATTCCTTTTTTCTACTGAATTATCACTAGATCATTTTACTCCTGATTTAAATCAGTTACTAGGACACATGCTAACTTTTGAGCAGGATGTCAAAGGTGAAAGTGATAAAAGTGCAGGTCAAGCAATGTAATCAAAGGATAAGAAGAAGAATAGGAAAGGGAAGCAACAAGAAAATGAAGATGAAGGTACAACTAGCCAAGCTAACTTCCTAAGAGGAAGAGGAGGTGGCAAAGGTAGAGGCAGAGGCAGAAGTAGTAAACATGTAGTCAAAGCTTATTGGATTTGTGGTAAGACAAATCACTTAGCTCATGATTGTTGACATAATACTCAGAATAATGGTAAATATAATTAGAATTTTAATTTAAGAGGAAGAGGTGGCAGAAAACAAAGAGGTAATTTCAGAGGTAGAGGTAGTAGAGGCTACTTTGGAAGAAATACAAGTAGAGGATTCCAAAGCCGACAATACAACAATACCTACTGCAATTATGCTTCAGGAGGACTCAACATTGATAATGAATGCAACTTGTGAAAGGCAAAGTGAAGATCAAAGAGACTTCTACATTGACTCAGGGTGTAGCAATCACTTGAGTGGCAATATAGCTTTGATGACTGATTTGGAGAATAAGGTAATGAATCATGTAGTTCAAACACGTGACAATACAAAGCACCATGTGAAGTCAATTGGATCAGTGAAGGCCAAGGATGGAAGTACTCTCTTTAGTAAGGTTTTGCATGTTCCTACAATTCCAAAGAATCTGATAAGTGTAGGACAAATTGTTGAAAAAGGTTATGAAGTTAGGTTCACTAATGAAGGAGTTTTTGTGGAAGACCCTAGTAATGGGTATAAACAAATTGTTTCAGGGAAGAAAGAAGGAAGATTGTTCACATTGAAGGTTCAAGGTAACATTGGTCATGCCTTGTTCACCTATGGAGGACATAAGATCTCTGAGTTAGATCTTTGGCACATAAGACTTGGACATTTCAATGAAAGAGGTATCAAAGATATGGTTAATAATGGTTCAGTACTTGGGTTGCCAAATGTTGCAGGTCAACATATGACATACAGATGTGAGGCATGTCAATTAGGTAAGGCTCATAAGCAATCTTATTCCAAGCATGGTTTATGTATTGAGAGAAGCTTGAATAGGTACAAATAGATGTGTGGGGACCATCAAAGGATTTCAGTATCAATGGTTCAAGGTATTATGTGATTTATGTTGATGATGCTACCAGCTGGATCACTATCTATGTAATCAAAGATAAGTCAGAGGTATTCAATACATTCAAACATTATCATGTGTATGCAGAGAGAATTACAGGTCAAAAATTGAAGAGACTAAGGTCAGATGGAGGGGGAGAGAATTTCTCTAATGAGTTCAGTGATTACTTGTGGAATGCAGGTATAAAAAGGGAAATTACTTGTAGGTACTCTCCTCAACAAAAAGGTGTAGCAGAAAGGAGGAATAGAACTCTTGTTGAGTTTGCAAGATCCATGATGCAGGAGAAAAATTGCCCAAATTATTTGTGGGTTGAGGCTGTAAATACAGCCACATACACCATATGAGGCATGGTGGGGTAAGAGACCTACTCTAGATCATTGCAAAGTATTTGGATGTTTGGCATATGCATATGTGCCATCTCAATTAAGGCACAAATTGGAACCTAAAGCTGAAAAGTATGTGTTCACTAGATATGATGATAAACAGATGGGATATAGGTTGTGGAGTCCATCCACAAAACAATTCCTTGTCTCAAAGGATGTTACATTTGATGAGCAAGGTACTTGGTATGCAGGTACAATCAATATTTATGCAGGTGATGAAGAAGTTGTGAATCAAAAGAAAGGCAAATCAAATGTTCAGATATTTGATGAAGAGGAGAACAATGAAGTACAGGTTGATGTTGAAGAAGTGCCAAGATTTGATCCAGAGTGTGATGAACCAAAAACCTCAAGGAGTGGAGAACTCAGAAGGTCATCAAGACACAAATGGCAACCTACAAGGTATAGTTATGCCACTTCTTTTTTAGCTACCAAATATTATGCTTATATGATAAAGGTAGATGAAGACCCTTCTACATATGAAGAGGCAAAAGGTAAGAAAAATTGGGAGAAAGCTATGCAAGAAGGGTATGATGCATTGATGGAAAATCGAACATGGGATTCGGTTCCTAAACCAAATAGTCAGAAGATCATTGGATGCAAATGGGTCTACAAGACAAAGATATTTGCAGATGGAAGTGTGTCTAGATATAAAGCTAGACTTGTTGTGAAAGCATTTGCTCAGACATATGGTATAGATTATGATGAGACTTATAGTCCTATGGCAAAGATGACAACCATCAGGACACTCATAGCCATTTGTGCATGTAAAGGTTGGAAATTATGTCAATTAGATGTGAAGAATTCTTTTTTAAATGGTTACATTTTTTATGATGTTTTCATGGAGCAACCACAAGGATTCAGAAATGAAAACTATCGAGATCATGTATGTAAGCTAAAGAGAGCTTTGTATGGTTTGAAGCAAGCCCCAAGGGCATGGAATTATATACTTGTGAAGTTCTTGAAAGAACTTGGTTTCCAAGTATCTAAAGCAGATAGTAGCTTGCTTGTTAAAGCAAGTGATGATGGGTTTATTTAGATGTGCATATATGTTGATGATATAATTCTTACAGGTATACATGAGAAAGGCATTCAAATCCTAAAGAAGCAAATGGAGAAAGAGTTCAAGATTAGTGATTTGGCTGACTTGTGATATTTCTTGGGCATGGAGATCTCATACACTCAACATGGAGTGTATGTAACTCAAGAAAGGTATTTGAGAAACTTGTTGGTCAAGTTTAAAATGGATGATTGTAGGGTAGCACCTACTACAATGGAGGTGAATCACAAATTGAGCAGATATGGAGGAGAAGAGTTCAAGGACATGAAGCCATATCAAAGTTTGGTTGATAGTCTGATCTATGCTACATTAACTAGGCCTGACTTGTCATATGCAGTTGGAGTATTGTCTCAATTCATGCATTGTCCTAGGAAAGAACATTGGGTTGCAGGACAAAGAGTGTTGAGGTACATTAAGGGTACACTCAAATAAGGTGTATTATGGTTTTACATCAGATACAAACATCAAGATTTATAGTGATACAGATTGGGCAGGTAATCCTGATGATAGGAGATCAACTTATGGATACTTGTGTTATGTGGGAGATAAGTTAATTTTGTGGTGTTCAAAGAAGCAACACACAGTTGCTCTATCATCTAGAGAGGCTGATTACAAAGGTATGGTGGAAGCTGCAAAGGAAGTGATATGGCTTAAGACTCTTATGAAGAGTTTTGACATGATTCAGAGTACACCCACTATTCATGGAGATAACATGAGTTCATTGTATTTAGCTACTAATCCTATTGTTCATGCCAAGACCAAACACATTGAGATTCAGTATGATTTTCTAAGAGAGAAAGTGATGGATAAAGAGATTGAAGTCATACATACTTCAACAAAAGATCAGATAGCTGATATGCTAACTAAAAGCTTGGATGGACCAAAGCTACAGAGATTCAAAGACATGGCAGGCATAAAGAAGATAGAGAAAACCTCAATTGATGATTGAGGGGGAGTTGTTGGTGCAAGGCAATCAACAATTGAAGTTTTGATGAAGTTTTGAAGTCAAGGATTGAAGAAAAGATCAAGTCATGAAGCATGAAGAAAGTACATGTTCAGAGAATGAAGATGTGTATACATATGTACATTAATTTAGAGTTAGTTTACTTATACTTTTGTATGGTGATGAAGTTGTACATATTTGCCTATATATACAAGGAAAAATGTTGGGGCAAATATGAGAGAGCATGTGAATAGAGAAGTTAGAAGTTGTATGATCCATTAGATACTTTAGAAGTGAGTAAGATCTCTCTCATCACTCAGATGTAAAGTTTTTTCAGAAATGAAGAAATATTGCGCCCGATCTTTTTGAGTATTCTCCTTCTGTGCTTGATCATTCCAAGAATCCTTTTGTAGATATCTAATTCCATAGTCTATGGTTAAAGTTTGAGAGCCTAATTGCAAACAGGCTGTGAGAGTTATGAGTAGGAACATTCATATGTGAGAAAGTGTTGAGTGTTTTCTGAAACAAGTGCAATCTCGATGGTCAAAGAATTGATCATTTCTCAGTGCAGAGTGTAAAATCTTGCACAAACGGGGAGTCAAAATCTAATTTGGAACGTAAGACATCTATGGCTAAAAGCATTTGCATAAAAGGGTTCTAGTTTGAGAGAACCAAGCCTTAGAAGATGCAAGTGTCAAAGTCGACTATAAATAACTACAGTTTTAGACATAGGTGACTTGTTAAGATCATTTCTCAAGATCTACTGAGTCTTTTGGAATGATTTAACTTGGAGGAGGTGTGGAAACTATAGACGACACCTTGTGAAAAGTTTTATAAAAAACTTTACACATTTGATAATTCAATGAGTGAGTTATGTGCAGCAGACTTTCTGTGTAGTCACCTTCTTCATAGTTTGTTCAAGTTTTTGGAAATTGAGTATTGATCCTCCAAGTTGATGAAGGTTTTATGTTACTCTTGATATGGATGTGGTATAACTTCAAGAGTAGCTTGTTCTTTTGGAGATAAACTCTCTCCATCACTCATGGGCCAACTCTTCACTCATGAAGCAAAGATTAGGAAAGTTGGTGAGTCCTCAAGAGGTAATCAAACTTATGCCTTATATTTTGATAAAGCTAAGGTCAAGGACAAGTCCAAGAATAAGAAGAATGAAGATGAAGGTAGCTCTTTCCAAGCAAACTTTGCAGGTAGAGGAAGATCTAGAGGAAGAGGTAGAGCTGGAAAGCAAGGCAAGGGGAGATTCCAATCATCTCAACCTTGCAATATATGTGGCTTATCTAATCATACTATTGAGGAATGTTTTAGGAACTTGAGGAACTCAAGAGGAAGAGGATTCAATAGAGGTGGCTATGGATCAAATAGAGGCAGATACAATGGAGGCTAGAACAACAACTACAACAACAACAATTACAACAACAACAACTATCAAAGGGGCCATAGAGGAAGAAGAGATTACAATAACTATGCAGAGGACCAAAGTCAAGAAGATTCATTATTGGTTATTGTTAAAAGGGGACTTCCGCCATGTTCGCTTTTAATCTCTTTCGGGTTCTTGGGGATGGTAGGGGTCTGACAATGCAGAGGCCCTTTATCTGATTTTCCCAACTTAACTCTCAAATTAAGCAGCACGCTACTGTCCAATACTTCTTCTACACCGTATTACTGTTCGTATTTCGGTTATTCCTTACACCGTATTTAACGCGCAAATTAATGATCACAGTTGCACAGACTTATTAACGTGAAATAACATTACTGTGTTAATAAAGAATTACTGTGAGTCAACAAAACAAAGTGACAGTACTCAGAATATCTGTAAACTGCACTACGACGTCTCCACAAGGTCGCAAATCGCCCAGACAGACAGTCTGGCAATCCCGTCTCCTCTACCACCGGAGAACCCGTAATGTCTCTTCATTAATGGGTAAAAGGGTTACATCACTTTGCTACGCCCTTTTGGTGCGTGCGGTATATGAAAAATATAAAATTACAATGTGCCAATCCGGCGGCCTAACACTGGCACGCATGGTGGACTCGAACCCGCAATGAAACTAAACTTAAGGCTCATCTACAATGCCTTGTATATACATAGTTCGGGCCACAGACGGCCCCAGTGTTAAAAGGGGACTTTCGCCACGTCCGCTTTTAATCTCTTTTGGGTTCTTGGGGATGGTAGGGGTCTGACAATGCAGAGGCCCTTTATCTGATTTTCCGAACTTAACTCTCAAATTAAGCAGAACGCTACTGTCTAGTACAACTTCTTCTACACCGTATTACTATTCGTATTTTGGTTATTCCTTACACCGTATTTAACGCACGAATTAATGATCACAGTCGCACAGACTTATTAACGTGAACATAACATTATTGTGTTAATAAATAATTAGTATGAGTCAACAAAACAAAGTGACAGTACTCAGAATATCTATAAACTGCACTACGAGGTCTCCACAAGGTCGCAAATCGCCCAGACAGACAGTCTGGCGATCCCGTCTGCTCTACCACCGGAGAACCCGTAATGTCTCTTCATTAATGGGTTAGAGGGTTACATCACTTCGCTACGCCCTTTCAGTGCGTGCAGTATATGAAAAATATAAAATTACAATGTGCCAATCCGGCGGCCTAACATTATGGATCTATCAATGACGAAATGTAAGGAGGATGATCACATCTTTTACATATATTCGGGATGCTCAAATCGTGTAGCAAGAAATGTGGCTTTACTTTTTGATTTCAAAGATCCTCACAACAAACATGAAGTGAAAATAGGAGATGATACAAAGCACTTAGTGGAGAAGATATGTAATGTGAAGACATCAGATGGAAATATGAACCTCTTAAGCAAAGTCTTCTATATCCCTATAATTACCAAAAATTTTATAAGTATTAGGCAGATTGTTGAAAAAGGATTGCAGGTTAGATTCAACAGATTTGGAGCATATGTTGAAGACCCAAGGCAAGGCTTTAGAAGGATTGCCAAAGGAGAAAAGACAGGAAGGCTTTTCACTTTTGAAGTGGAAGATACAAGGAACATAACTTTATTTAGCTATGGATCTCAAACTCTCATAGAGTTGGAGATATGGCACAAAAGGCTTGCTCACATTGGTGAGAGGAAACTTTAACAAATTTGCAGGGACCAAAGTGTACTTGTTTTGCCTAATATCGCAAGACAACACATGATTTATAAGTGTAAAGCTTGTCAATTCGGCAAGGCTCATAGACAACCTTTCAATCGGAAGGGATATGTGTATCAAAATCTTTTAGATCTAGTGCACACGGATGTGTGGGGTCCTAGTAAGGAGCTATCTATATTAGGCTCAAGATATTATGTGTCTTTCATAGATGATTGTAGTAGGTGGACCATTCTGTTTTTCATGAAGCACAAGGATGAAGTTTTTAATTGCTTTAAGAAAAGACTCAGATCAGATGGTGGAGGAGACTACTTCTCTTCTGAAATTGATGCCTACTTTCATGAAAGAGGCATTAAAAGGGAAGTTACTACAAGGTATACACCCGAACTCAATGGTGTAGCAGAGAGGAGAAACAGAGCTATTGTTGAAGCCGCAAGGTCCATGCTCAATGAAAAGGAATTGCCAAACTACCTATGGGCAGAGGTTGTTAACCACATATGTCATGAATAGACTTCCATCTAAGTTACTAGATGGAACCGCTCCATATGAGTGTGGAATAGAAGAAGACCAAGTCTAGAGCATTGTAAAATCTTTGGATGCTTAGCCTATGCTCACATTCCTTCTCAAGTAAGAGGGAAATTGGATCCCAAGGTAGAGAAGTGCATATTTATTGGTTATGACCAAAACCAAAAAGGATAGAGATTTTACAATCCAACTAATAAAGGATTTTCTTTGAGTAGAGATGTAATGTTTTATGAGAAAAAATCATGGTTTGATGATCACAGGAAAGTGAAGCTGCCTTATGACTTGGATGAAGATTTACCATCACTTCAACCAAAGGAGCCAAAGCAAATTGAAGAAAGGGATTCGGAGATCGACCTAGAAGACTAGGAAAGACTAAAGCTATGGAAGATCAAAGGTAAAGCAAAGATGCAAGATGCTGCATATGGACCTGAGAGCTCACATCAACCACTTAGAAGGTCTTCAAGGGAGAAGAAGAAACCAAAGATGTTGGTGCAAATCAATCACCAATTGAAGTTTTAATGAAGGATTGAAGTCAAGGATTGAAGAAAAGATCAATTCATGAAGCATGAAGGAAGTACATGTTCAGAAGATAAAGACTCTTATACATATGTACAGTAATTTAGAGTTAGCTCACTTATATCTTTGTATGGTCATGAGCTTGTATATATGCCTATATATACAAATAAAATGGCGGGGCAAATATGAGAGAGAAAGAGATTAGAACAATTAGAAGTCATTAGACACTTTAGAAGTGAGGAAGATATCTCTCATCAACTCATGTAAAATTTTCTGGAATAGAAGAAAAGTTGCGCCCGATATTTCTCTGAGTTCTCCTTCTGTGCTTGATCATTTCAAGAATCATTTTGTAGATGTCTAAATCCATAGTTAATGAGTCTATGGTTAAAGCTTGAGAGCCTAATTGTAAACATGCTGAGAGAATTATATGTAGGAACATTTGTATGTGAAGAAGTGTTGAGTGTCTTTTGAAACACGCACAAAATTCGATACTAATGTTTTGGTTAGTTCTCCCTCCAGAGTGTAACATTGTCGTCGAGATTTTCTCTCCTCTCTCACTCATGAAGGCCTATAAGAAACACATTCGGTGAAGGTAGCCAAAATTCCCTGAGAAGTCCAAGATGCATCAAGGATGTCAAAGGGAGTTCACATGCAAACTTTGGAAGAGATCGAGCAAATTCAGGGTAGAAGTCAAAGCTGGTCAAACTTTGGAAATTAGAACAAAAATTTCAATGTCTCCAAATCACATGAAAATTCATATACTTGTAAAGCCTATCAAAGGCAGTCTATAGCCTGAATTTCACATGAAAATGGATTTTCTAGCACATTTATATGCCATGTGCATTTTGTAAAAATGAAATTTTTCCACTTAGACCCTACAAAATTTTGTATAGGAATTTTTGTTAGCCATATGGTTTGGCATGTATAAAGACCATATGTGGCTACATATTTGTACAAAGTTTTAAGGCTATCAGAGCTTCCTAGACACTTTAATGCCACCTTGCAAGCTTCCAAATGTAGTCAAACTTGTACAAGGAAGATCTAGATGGGAGTTTTTTTTGCATATTCCTAAAGGAGGCCTTTCAAAACATAGTCCTACAAACTTTTATCTTCATCAAAGGATATTTGAAGGGTCAAAGAGCACAAAATCTAGTTCTCAAGGTCACTATAGTTTTCTAGAATAAGAAAATTGAAGGCTTGAAGGGCTGCCACATGGCAAAAAATGATTGAACCATTTTGTACGATTAAGATGAGCTCATATTCAAGGGTGGAGATGCACTAAAGCATAAAGGAATGAGTATCCACGAGTTTTTTCATCAAAGAAGACTTTTTTGACAGTTAAAGATCAATAATGCAAAGTTTCTCCAAAAATAGTGGCTTATCTTATCCGAATTGATGTCAGCACTGATCCGACGGTCCAGATCATCCCTAGATCCAATGCTGGAGAATGAAGGCGCCTAAATTTCACTCCTTTACACTAGATTTGATAGAAAGAACAATTCCAAGCCATTGATTTGATTAATCAAATGGTTGTAATCAAAAGTAGTGATCCTAGAGTTGAGAGTTGATTTCTCTAGATCCAAGGGCCCAAATTCATTCAAAAAATTATATAAACCCCCCTCCAAACTCCTAGAGCATCATTGTTAGGCATCCATAGGGCTCTTGCTAGCTTAAGGTTTCCTTGAGATGATCACCCTCGGTTGAGCGAGTGAGGATCCAAGGTGGGCTAGTATGAGTATAGTACCTAGTTTCAAATTTAAGTTAGAACTCTAATCTAGGATAGGCTCTTGAAAACAGCATCTTTATCTTGAATCACCCTTGGTGGAGCGTTTGAGTGAGTTAGAGCTGGTTTTAATGAGTCTTAGACTTCTTTCGTTAGACGTTACGAGCCCAGACATACATAGGATCAATGAAGTGGAACTCATCTTCTTACGTGTGACATTCGGTTGAACTGTCATGGTTTGAAGGTCGGAACCGTCTTTGATCAGTAGACTGCTTAGCTTGACGTATCATGACGATCTTATACATGTATCTTAATTCAAATCCTTTTCATTTATGTCACTTCTCACTTGTCTCTTCTCTCTTGTCTCTCAGTCTCTTAAGTATATTTACATGTCTTCTATTTTCTTCTATGTGTGAGAAGGCTCTGCAATATTGCGTTGAACCAGTGAGGATGTTTCATTGAGCTTGTGATTAAACTCTATCATCATAATTCACTTGCATGCATATAATCCATACATAAGCTCCAATATTGGACCATTCTTCCTTTCGAAACTGATTTATGTGTAAGGATTCCATCTATTCTCGTCATGCATACATATCATCCAAAGAAGACTATGCATATGGATTAGAATTAGGAAGTGTTTAAGAAGCTCCTTCAATGGACCATTCTTCCTTCCAAATTTGATTCGTGTGTATGGTTCTCTTTCATTCTTATTAGTCATGTTCATAAATCTAACTTGCACTCCTACATTCCCATTCCCATAATCATTTCAACATCTCCCTCTTCTCCATACTCAACATTAATTTCACTTTCATGTCCTTAAACCTTCCAACATTCATTAGCTTCATACACCGTGTGTGTGCCACGACCGGACCCGATCCACCCGGATTGCGATCACCTCCACATTTGAACCCGATGTGAAACGCTTCTTGGCATTTGCTTTTGATCTTGTTGGGAGGTTGTGATCCATATCCTTTGTTTTATATTTTTCATCCTCATCTTATCATCATCATCAGTCTTGAGTGTTGCATTGGATTTCTCACAGTATCGTGCACATCTTCATCGTGAAGTAAACACATTTGTGAGAGATCTAGAGCATCGTGCATCACTTGCTTATTCACATAAGATGGAGGAAGGATTCAAATCCCTTATTGTTGAGAAACAAGGCCAAAGAATAGTCTCTTCTATGTTGAGAGAGAAGGGAAAATTCAATGGTATCAACATCATAATCTACTTAGATTTGTTTGAAGAGCAAGCTATGATTTTTGGTCTTCCCAAATATCTTTGATATCATTCTTTGAACAAATTGTTGATAGCTCTATCATTAACCGTGTCACTCAATATGATAGTCTTCCTTGGAGTGATTTTAGAAAGGAGATGCTCAAAGAAATCTATCTTGAAGATTATAGCCAACATAATCAGGATGGATTCTTACGATGGGTCAATTCACCAAAGCCTAGTAGCTCTATTACTCACTTACAAAATGAGTATATTAGATGCTATGAACAACTTCCTGATGAGGATAAGATAACTTTGGAACCTAATCTTGTGATCAATTTTCTTAAGCTTCTTCATCCTGAAACTCGTAGGGAAGTTGAACGGCGATTAGAAGAACCGGATAAGCGCTATGGTCTTACTGACAATTGGCAAAAAGTACGTAAAGTAGTAGAGGCTGTAGCCCATAGACATCAAAGACAATCCATGCTTTATGAGCAAACTAGTCTTCCTCAAGCTAGCCTTCCACAAACTAAGGAGCAATTTAGAGAACAATCCCATGCTATGATTTTTGACTCTACTCCTATTCCTCAAATGATGGAGCCCACTCAAGGTTTTAAAGTAGAGCCAAATAAAAGTGTGGTTGAACAATCTCAAGTGGAAACTCTCACTAAGAAAATGGAAAGTCTTATTGCTACACAATCCAATTTGGCCAAGACTATAGATGCTTTACAATCTAATTACACCAAAACTTTCCAAAATCAAATGAGCCCAATGTCTTTTCAAGAGCCTAATCAACATGTTATCACTACCAATCAAAATCCACAAGTAGCTCCTACTCAAGCAAATCAAGTTCCTCCAATGCATAATCCTTCAATGCAAAATCCTCATCCTCATGTGCAAAATCCTCAAATGTATCAAAACATGTATCCTCAAGCTTCTCAAATAGCTTTGAGTGAAACTAGAAGCTCTTGATGAGCAACAAGTAGAATCAAGTAAACCGACAAATGAAGGTGATTTTTCCATAGAGGCTTTAGTAAGAGCACGAGATGAGATTAGGAGAATAACGGCTTGGGAATCACCGATAGAAGATCAATCTCTTATTTCTCATATATCCAATGTAGAAGAAAAACAAAAAAGAGATGAAGTTGAGCCTAGTGAAAGAAGGGTGACTCGAAAACAAACCTCAGAGGGAATAGAAACAATCATAGAGCAAGGAGAAACATCACAATCCAAAGATAAAAAACAAGAATCACAACCCAATGAACAAAAACAAGAGGAGAAACAAAAAGGGAAGAAGACAGTGCAAAGAAAAATAGAAGCAAAGCCTTTAGATAAACAAGAACAAGCAAAACAAACTGAAGAACAAACACGAGAACATGAACAAAAACAAGATCCTGAGCAAAAACAAAAGAAACCAAAGAGAAAACCTAAATTTCAGAAATTGAGAGAAAAATAGATATTATGGAGATTTTAGATGACATTTTTCTTAAGAGTCAAGTGACTATGTCTTTAGAACAAGTTTTCTCTATTGCAAAGCCTGTTTTTGGAGATAACTTTATCGGTCTAATTAAAAGGAAGAGGTTTCGGCTTAATCTAGATACTGAGATGCAAGATTCTCTAGATCAAGATCAAGCTATGAATGAAGCCTTAAACTTTGATGAATCTGATGAAGAGGACTTTGATGATGATGAAGTAAATGTTAATAAAAATTTCTTAGGACCTATTCAACCTGACCATGAAAATCATGAAAACAATCCTGAAAGTCAGTTTAAAAGAAAATTTTGTTCTAGAGGTACATCAGAGATGCATGTTAAAATAGGAAATGATAAGAACACTATCACTGTAAATGCATTAGTAGATTCCGGCTCCAAAATCAATGTGATTTCAAGAGAAGTCTATGATAAGTTTTGATGGCCCATAGATAAAGATTGTGGATGGCATATGAGAACTGCAAATAATGGTGTAGGTACCCTGTATGGAGCTTGTGCTAGTGTGCCCATATCCATAGGAGGAATCACAGAAGAGTTTCACTTTTTTATTCAAGATAATTGCTCCTATGAAGTTCTCTTAGGTCAACCCTTTATTTGTGAGAGTCGTATGGAAACTAAAGCCATGGATGATGGCTCTACCTATGCTAGATTTAAGTCTAAGGATGGAATGCAATCAATTCAAGTCATGACGGTAGGAGTGAATCATCCTAGGAATCGATTGTAAATTAGAAAGAAACCTATTGTTACTCAGAGTCATGAGCATGCTTGTAGTGATTGTGCACCTCGATTCATGTTTGGAGCTAGACATGATCAAAATTTCGGATAGAATCCATTGTTGAGCGGGAATAGTGGATATTGGTTTGACATCGTGCATCCAGCCAACATGTACAATAGTTTGTCACTTTGTTTTCCACATTCTAGATTATATTTTCTTCATAAGAGTCAATCGTCCAAGTCTTTTATCCAAAAAACCCAAAAAAAATATAAAAACAACAAAATCATGGAACATGATGAGAACATTGAGCATGTGATTGAAACATCTCATTGTTTCTCTACTCGAGGAGTTAGAGTTATGTCTTCAAAATTCTAATTCCCATATTATTCTTCTTTCTTCCCTTGATGAGTATGCGCTAATCCAAGAGTATGCCTCAATGTTGATAAGTGCTCAAAATTTAACCAAACACATGATGCCTTAGTTGAAACAAAGTACAAACCTGTAGACAAAACAATCAAACCCATAGCTCAACCATTACCTCAAGGAAGTAATGAAAAAATTATTGATGTGAAAAATGATCCAATTCTTCGGGATAAGAAAAACATAGGACATACATTCACAGATGAGACAATCAAACAGGTGAAAATTGGTAGAGATGATGACTTTCTTTTGCTAGCAAAGAGAGATAAATTTGAGAGAGTTATACGGAGCCGTGGAAAAGCCTTTACTATGTATCCTCATGAGATTGGTTGTGTGGATCCTAATCTAGTTGCACCCATGATAATCTTTACTATTCCACATATTCCATGGAATCTTCGCCCTATACCAGTTCCAAAGGCTCACTTACCTGAGCTAATGAAACTACTTAAGGAGAAGATAAACATGAGAATTTTAGAGCCATCTTTTGCACCTTACTCAAATCGATGGTTCACTATGCCTAAAAAGAATGGGAAACTACGTTTTATTCAAGATCTCCAACCCGTCAATAAAGTCACCATAAGGAATGTAGGAATAGGACCCATTGTAGATGAGTTTGCTAAATCATTTTCAAGACATTCTATCTATTCAATGGGTGATTTATATTCTGGATATGACCAATTCCAATTATCAATTGATAGTCGTGACATAACCACAATGAAAACTCCTTTAGGCTTAGTGCGAATGTGTACCTTACCTCAAGGAGCGACTAATTATGTGGCTCATATGATGAGTGCTATGAATATGGTCTTACATGATTTTATCCCTCATATAACTATGCCATTCATTGATGATATTCCAATTAAAGGGAGTGAGGAGTGTGTAAAGGACATTACTTTAGATTCATCTGGATATCGTAAATTTGTTCTTGACCATTATCTTTGATTGTGAAAGAATATTTCAACGATTTGAGGAGGTAGGTCTCACATTTTCCATAGAGAAATCTATTTTTGGTGTTAACGAGGTTCTTATTGTTGGACATTTATGTGACAATTATGGTCGAAAGCCATACCCACAAAAAGTTGATGCCATTAGCAAGATTTCTGAAACATGTAACAACGTGAGTGAGGTACGTAGATTTCTTGATGCTTGCATCTTTTATGTTATTTGGATCCCACGCTTTGCTCATGTTGCTGATTGTCTCTATGACTTGTTGAGGAAGAAACTAAAAATTATTTGGACTGACAAACACACTTAAGCTATGCGTAAATTGAAGAAATTATTGCTTGAAGCTCCCATCCTTAAGCATGTAGACTATTCTGCTAACAAACCTATTATATTGACTATTGATACTAGTCCTATTGGTATAGGTTGGGTCATAAGTCAAGATGATAATGAAGGGAATAGATATGCAATTAGGTTTGGTGCCAAAATTCTACATGAAACACAACGAAAATATCCACAGATCAAACGAGAACTATGGGGTATGGTAACAGCTTTGAAAACAGACAAAGAATATTTCATTGGTGCAAATGTCAAAGTTGAGACTAATTGTTTGCCTCTCATTGGAATGATAGCCAATTGTTCATCTCTTGATATAGCCATGCTTAGATGGATCTCATATATTAAGTTCATAAATCCTGAGTTAGTTCATATTTCAGGTAAGTCAAACTCAGTTGCTGATATGTTATCGAGAGATAGATTTGATGATGACCTTGAAAGTGATCTAATAAAGAATGTGAATTTAGTTGACTATGTTCCACATATATATGAGTATGAGAAATTTCATGAGTCTGAGTATAAAAATGAATGGAGAGACATAGGAAAGTATCTAAGTACACTACAACCATTACCTACCTGGACTATGAATAGATTCCATAACATTAGGAAACGAGCTTATAACTTTTTCCTATGTAACGGTTATCTTTGGAGACATGCTATGGGTAAGGTTAACAATCCACTACGAGTCCTAGGAAAATGAGGGCTTCAATTGCAAGTAATGAAGGAAATGCATGAGACATTATGGGCAGGTCATAAAGGATTTTTTGGAACATATGAAAAAATTAGAAGTACCTATTATTGGCCTAGGATGTATGTTGACATTAGTAGCTATGTTTCTACATGTTCTACTTGTCAACTTCATTCATCAGGCAAACATAGAGATCTATTGCATCCTACTTATCCACCTTGTATTCACTACAAGTGGGTAGTAGATCTTGTAACTATGCCTAAAGGTATTGACAAAATGCGTTACATTGTACTTGCAAGAGAAGACTTAACTAATCATGTAGAGGGACGTGCACTACGATCTAAGACCACTTACAATGTTTGCAAATTCTTGCTTGAAGATGTCATAAGTCGCTTTGGGTACATAGAGAAAGTAGTTGCCGATCGTGGAGAGTTAAATGCGAGAGAATCTAAAGAGTTCTTTGAGCGTCACGGTATTCGTTTGTCTCTCACTACTGCATATAATCCAGAGGCCAATGGTAAAATAGAGAGAGGGCATCCACCTATTGTGAAAGCCATATCTAAAGCATGTAACGGTGATATATGCCTACTAAACTCATGTACTATCAAAAACCATTGTTTCCAATTCAGTCTCATATTTCTGCATGGTCAAATTTGCCTTGGTTTGAAAACATGTCTACTGATGATTTTTTGAGTTTGCGCATTAAACATTTAGAACAAGGTAAATTAAGACTTGATGATGGCGTTGAAAAATTTAGAGAATCTAGAATGAAGAACAAGCATTATTTTGATAAAACTCATCGATTGCGTCCTAAGCCAATTGAAGTAGGAGATTGGGTGCTCATTTATGATAGTACATTTGACTCTCACTATGATGCACGCAAAAAGCTCATTCAAATCCTTTTAATTCATGTCACTTGTCACTTGTCTCTTGTCTCTTGTCTCTCATTCTCTTAAGTATTTTTACATGTCTTCTATTTTCATCTATGTGTGAGAAGGCTCCGCAGTATTGCGTTGAACTAGTGAGGATGTTTCATTGAGCTTGTGATTAAACTCTATCATCATAATTCACTTGCATGCATATAATCCATACATAAGCTCCAATATTGGACCATTCTTCCTTTCGAAAATGATTTATGTGTAAGGATTCCATCTATTCTCGTCATGCATAGATATCATCCAAAGAAGACTATGCATATGGATTAGAATTAGGAAGTGTTTAAGAAGCTCCTTCAATGGACCATTCTTCCTTCCAAATTTGATTCGTGTGTATGGTTCTCTTTCATTCTTATCAAACATGTTCATAAATCTAA
The DNA here is from genome assembly GCA_020310875.1 of Ceratopteris richardii. Taxonomy (NCBI): domain Eukaryota; kingdom Viridiplantae; phylum Streptophyta; class Polypodiopsida; order Polypodiales; family Pteridaceae; genus Ceratopteris; species Ceratopteris richardii. Next base: position 145,225,621 of record CM035413.1, read on the forward strand.
CTTGCACTCCTACATTCCCATTCTCATAATCATTTCAACATCTATCTCTTCTCCATACTCAACATTAATTTCACTTTCATGTACTTAAACCTTCCAACATTCATTAGCTTCATACACCCTATGTGTGCCACGATCGGACCCGATCCACCCGGATTGTGATCACCTCCACAACATTTTGAGCAATCAAGCACTCATTCTTTAAGGTGGAAGGTAAGCTACCTATGGCTAAAAGAATTTGAATAAATGGGTTGTACTTTGGGAGAACTATGTGTTAAAAGTTATAGGTGTCAAAGTCGACTGTAAAGAAGTATAGTTTTAGACATAGGTGAATTGTTAAGATCATTTCTCAAGATCTACTGAGTCTTTTGGAATGATTTAGCTTGGAGAAGGTGTGGAAACTATAGGCAAGACCTTGTATGAAGTTTTATAAAAAACTTTACACATTTGATAAGTCAATGAGTGAGATATGTGCAGCAGACTTTCTGAGTATCAACTCACTTTAGAGTTTGTTCAAGATTTTGGTAATTGAGCATTGATCCTCCAAATTGGTAAAGGTTTTGAGTTATTATTGATATAGAGGTGCTCTAACATCAAGAATAGCTTGTTCTTTTGGAGATTAACACTCTCCATCAGTGGTAACAGAGCAGGAATCATCAAGGATGGGAGATTCTCTTGAGATAGAGAAATTGCATAGAGAAAACTATCCAGCATGGCCAATGAGGATGGAAGCTCATCTTATGAGAAAAAATTTGATAGGTTACTTTACAGATGAAGAAGAAAAGCCACAATTCAGAGATCCTAGTGTTCCAACTAGAGATGAACTATCAGATTTGAAGAATTGGATGAAGAGAGATGCTCAAGCAAGGAGCATTATCTACATGGGAGTCAATGACTACTTGCTACCTCACATTAGAGGTCTTGAAAGTGCAAGTTGTAGCTCAGTGATGAGTAGCACCTCCTTTAATGTCATTCCGGGAAGACAAGAGGATGGTATGAAGACCTCGAGCAAGTGAAGGCACAAGTGCGTGAGTGAGAAGCATACGAACATGCACACACATACACACACACGCGCACACACGGCAAGACAAAGAGTGAGAAGCAATGGAGTTCTTAGATTACTTTCAAAAAGCTCTTACAAGTTCAAAACTATTACAATCTAACCTCAAAAATGAGCTCTCTAGCTCTATTTATAGTTTTTGACTAGGTTTTGGCCCTGTCCAGACCTAGTGTCTGGCCTAGTTAAAAATTAGGTTCCAGGGCCTATTTGAGGGCTTAAACGGAGTCTAAAAAATATGAAAATTGATATGTAGGTACTTCTAAAGCTCCTCAAGCTCAAGGACTCCTTGTCTTGCACAAAATGGAGGTACAAAAATATGAAATGGTATTTATAATGATGGTTAGTGATAAAAATCACTGTTATAAAGATGTTGATTTGGAAAAATTTGAAGGCCTATCTGCCAGATCTGCGTCGACTGCTTTGTCTACTTAATCCTTCGCCTTGCTCTAACTCTCTCTGCTGGCTTCCTTGTCTCCTCAGTCCTTGGGTGCCCATACTGCTCTCAACACCCCCCCCTCTCTCGCGTCTGTCATCTCTGACAGACTCTTGTTGCTGGGAGTGTTGGATGTAATAGTCCACCACATGAGTGGCAAGTTGATGTTCTTGTATGCGTAGTCCTCTGGCCAAATCTGTCATCATGCGATCCCAATCAATTGGTCCTTGAATGTCCGGATGTGGCAGACGTAACTGATCTGCATGGATGGCTTGTTCTACTGCGAATAGATGTAGCAAATGTGTTGGTCTGGGAATGAAAATTTCTTAATGATATTCCCAGAATCCCGTAGAGAACATTTCCTCAAATGTCTGCTTGAAGCATGCGGGTAAGTACTTTATTCGTGCATGCCAGGCAAAGATTATAGTGACCGAGGGAGTCTGGCTCATGTCGTAGACTAAATCCTTGTTACCTTGAGAGAATCCAGGAGCAGAGATGTATGGAGCTTGTACCTTCAGAAAGGTTTTGAAGACAATGGTCATGAGCTCGAATATTTTCATACACATTTTCGCTGCTATGTTGGGTACATTATTTAGACGTGTAGACCAGTGTCAAATTGTTGATATCATGTAGGCTACGGTTGCGGTCCCTCGAGGCGGAGCAAAATATGGATAGTTAACCCAAGCCGAGTATTCTTTATTGTTGTGTACCTTGATTGCAAATGCTTGCCAGGATCTGCGACGTACCACTAGGCAATAGCATGGATTATACTTGATATACAGTGGCATGGTTGCCCATGTGCTCATCATCTCAGGGTAATCGGTTAGTAGACGTGCACGCCAATTAGGTTGGAAGATCGAGCCAGCACGTGCATCTGTCGGTAAATCCTCTAGCTCAAATTGAGTGGTGAATGTGGGCTCCTTCCTAGTATACCTTTTAACTTCTGCATTATAACCATGTAGCAAAACAAAGTAAGGCATGTATTGCTGCTCTGATGTTGTGATCAACCGTTGGTGGGATAGGTTCTGAAAGTAAGAAGATCGAAGGACAGTTTCTTCCAGATTTGTGAGAGATTGAATTTGCACAGCAACGCGATCATCATGTGTCTTTCCCACTTTCTCGATCCTTTTAACCCAATCTGGAACTCCAATTTCTAACGTGTCCTGTCCTTCCTCTGTTACCCGACCGTCGGGTGTTGGCATCAACTCGTACAGCTCTTCATAGCTATCATCGATGGGAATTTCCACCACTGTTTAAGGTTCTGGTTCTTCAGTTGGCGAGGGTGGCCTTTCATATGGTAAGAGGCGTGCTTGGAGGTCTGCCACCTGTTTTCGGAGGGTCTCTAATTCTTCTGTAGAGTGTTGCAAGATTATCGGCTCCTGTTGAGTTGTGGGGCCACTGGCTATGTGCTTCTTTAGATCCGCACATTCAACCTCTAACTTTTCATATGACTCCAAGAAATTTGCATGCTCTTCAAGTAAGATGCGAATGTCTTCTGATGGGACTGCTCTATACTTGGTAGGGCTAATTGTTGCTCCTGCAGTTCCTTCCATAGCCGCTTCAAAGTTGTCTTGGTTTTGTTGTTGAAGCCTCTTGTTCTCTTCTAGTGCTGCTGCCATATGCTTCCTTAATAGTCCAAGATTGCGTCTAAGTGTAGCATTGGATATCATTTGGGACTCGAGCATACCTTCCAGTTCCTTCACTGCTTGATCATCCACTGTCGAGGTTTTAGATTCCAATTATGTGTGAGCCTGTTGTAAGGTAGTATGTTCTGCTAGAAGCGTTTGGTAATCAGCTTCTAAAGTGTTAAGTCTAGCCTGTAGGCGCCGAGATTCTGCCTGGAGGGCAGCAGTGCGTTCTTCCAATTGATGATATTCTTGTTTTAGTTGATGTGCACACTGAAGTAATGTATTGAACGTGCTATTTACATTATGAGATGCAAGGGGAAAAGTTTGGAATGCAGGGGAGGTGGGAATGGGAAGGGAGGTAGTGAATGTTGTGTCTACCAATGATGTGTTGAGTGGTGAGGTGGGGGGTAGTGGAGGGGGAGATGGTGGAATTGTGGGGAGAGGTGTGGTGGTTGGTGAAATGTCCATTGGGTCAGACAAGGTGGTGTGTACAGGGGCTACCATGTAGGTTGGTATGGTAGGTGAAGTGAGTGTGGTGTTTGTGTAGATTGATGTCGTTGCGAATATGTGGGGAATGTGCGGCTGATACACTGGAGTGCGGATGAACTGCTCCACAAAGGACGGGTATTGGGGTGGTGAGGTTAGGTTGAATGAGGTGTAGGGGTCAGATGGGAAGTGAGGGTCATGGAATGGAGGTACCTGTATTGGGGGATAGGCTGGGAAACACAGGGTGCCTTCTGTGGGTGCAAGGTTTCCAACCACACTTGGAATTATGGGATGGCCAATTATGGGTTTGGAGGATAGAAGGGTTGAAGTGTACAAGGGATTGGTGATGAAAGAGAAGAGGGTGTCTTGTGAGGTGGGTTCTCGAAATGAGAATGATGTGAATGAGGGTGGGTTATAAGTGAAGGTAGAGGTGATGACTGTCGCTTCTTCCATGGTGGGAGGTGGTGGTGGGGGTGGAGAAGGTGGTGATGGGGGGTGCTAGGGTGAGATGGGTGATGTCTGAACGAAGGTTTCAGTAGAGAGGTCAATGGTGGTGGTGGGGGTAGCGGTGGTTTCAATGGTTACTTCTTGTTCTGTGATGGGTATCCTGATAGTCTTACCTGCTCGTGGTAATGTGTCAAATGAAATGTTGATCCACCCTATCATCTGATAACATTTCTTGCATCAAAGCTTGACCTGACACAAGAGAGAGTTGATGCCTTTCTTGTACTGCTTTGATTGTGTCGTATAACCTTTGTAGTTGAGCTATATATGCAGGTGCACCTACAAGTTCTGGCACTTCTTGTTGCTCATCTTGATGCTCTTGATCATCATCCTCCCCATCTTCCTCCTGTTCTTCATCTTCATCATCCTCTTCATCCTCGTCATCCACTTCAACTGTGGTGATAGGTACTTGGGAGGTTGTCACCTGCGGTTGAACATTCTCCACTTGTTGTGCCTCTTCTGCCTCCAGCTCTACGTCCTGTAACAATTGTTCAAAGTCTTCATTTGTGAGTTCTTCCAAGGGTGCACCACCAAGAAATTCAAGATCTGTTGGGACTGGTGGAAATATCAAGTTAGGCCCATCGGTGCTGCGTCTTGGAAGTCGTAGTGTGAAAGGCCGAACTCTCCGGGGTGGAGGGGTAACGTCTGGTGTTAGGGTGGCTCCACGTGGTTGAGCACAAGGGACTTGGACAGTACCTCTCATCTTCTTAGAAGGGGGTCCAGTGGATGTCCTGCCTCTAAACTGCTCCACCCGATTCCACATCAGGGCTCGTTGAATAGGGATGTCATAAGCCAAACACCTATAAATGATTCTCGTCAGAGCACAACATCCATATAAAACCTGTTTCCGCGGCCATCGTTTGTGAGCTAGGTGTATCTGGTCAATTATCGAGTGGGGTAAGTTGATGGTGAGGCTCTGTGTCTCTGCCAGATACAAACTAAACCATATTTTTTTGGGCGGCATGGTGAATCTATCTTGGGCAGGGAAAGCAAAGTGTTGCATGCACATGCAAAGGTGTATTGCAATGTTAGGCGTCATGGACACCATGTCCTTGAGTTTGGTGAGGCTTCGATTCTTCATGTAATCAGGCACTAGGGTCTCCTTCTCCGTAGGAACATGCATTCTGTGCATATCTAGGGCCTCTCTCACCAAGTTGTTGGATAACCTAAACCTCTTGAGCTCATTTCCTTTTGTTAGAGATGGGATCACAAATGAGCTTGCACCTTTTGGGTTCTTGTTTGGAGTCAAGGTGTTGATGAGATAGTAGCATCGCATGAAGTCAGGCTTTGGAAGCCGTGCACTGAAATATGCATCTAATCTTGCCTTCTCCCATATCGAACGTAGACCTTCTGCATTTTGTAACTTCTCGAATTCTCTTGTAAAGAAATGGTATTTACCTTGCTTCCCATTGAAGTCCAACTCTGATTCCCATAGGTATGATCCCTCTCCCAAGGGTCCTGCAACTTCACTAAACCAGTGGGAAGTTTTTCCTACGGGCATAGTATGGCCACTGGGAGGGTCTGCTATAGGTATGATTTTGATGGCCTGCAATTCTTCTGGTCTTTCATTTGTCTCAGGCAAAACGGGTAAACTGTCTAAGTCCACCACTTGCTGGCTCATTTTTGTTTGAGAGCTAGTTCCTGCCGCCTCAGCCATGTTGAGAAATTCGCAGCCGGTTCTGTGAGAATATATGAATAAATGTTAACATTGCAACGGACACAAAAATGACACTGTGTCCTTGTTACAACATTAACATGAGCTTTTAGTGATAAGTCAGTCAGTCAGTCAGTGCGCGGTGCCGGTGTGTGTAGTTAGGAATTGGGTAGACCTAGGAGCTAAGTGGAATGATGAAGTGTGAGAGTGATGTAGTTAGTAGGTGGGCATGGATGTACACTTGGGGTCCGAGGGTTTATTACAAGTTTTAGGCTGCCAAATGCAGTGGATGGGTTTTGATCTTGATTTTGTGGATCTGGAGAGTTTGATAGGAGTATCTGCTTGAAAATGAGGCTTTTTAGGGACCCATTTACAAGTGATTTTACTTGTGCTCATGGAAGAATATGTGTTCGTGCGTGATGTGTAAGAATGGGCATCAGATTTTCGAGTGAGTGAAATGTGTTGTACCGGGTGTGGCCTTGGTGTAGCTATTTGAGCCCGCAAGCAAGCCTTAGGCACCCAGATTTATCGTGATTGTGGGTTGGCCTTCATCGACTTCTTGGGTATCCAAATAGACTTTACTTTCGCAGAAGAATTTATGAAAGACTTCTTATTAGTGTCGTGTTGTTGACCACTAATAAGAGGTTTTGGCCGTGGGGTTGGCCTGGTCGCAATAGGGTGTTCGCCTTTCCGCATCCATACTTGTTTCAACGGCTGAAACAATCTGCTTTGCTCCTTTTTTTGGCCTCCAGTATAGGTAGTACTCTGCTCCTTCTGTACTTGAACTGCCTTTAGTTGCTGCCTCCTTCTGGCCTTTGGAAAAGAAGGGAGTGTCGTCTTCTCCTTGGCTTTGTTGTTGAGACAAGCCTCTTTCTGCATCATACAGTTTTGGACAAGAATAGCATTGTCAACTTCATGTGCGCCCATGGAAGGACCAGGAGTTTGTGCTTTACCTAGTTCCTTGAGTGTCTCATTTTCCAATTCAACTGTAATTCGGCTCAGTGAGGTACTTCTTAGGTTTAGGTTGACTGCATGATCATAGATCCAGTCCTGACCCAAGACAAGAGGCTCAGTGAGGTCCTCATCTTGACACACTAGTACTTTGATTGTCATTGCTTCGTCTTGAATATAGAGGGGAAGTTCCACCTCGCCCATGCAAGGGGCTTCCACACCTCCCAATCCTATGAGATATGCTTCTATAGGATTGACAGTTAATTTCAACTCTTGACAGTAAGACAATTTAACAGCACTAGTGGCTGCACCTGAGTCAATCAAGGCTCTTACAGTCCTTGCACCCTTTCCTTGTCCTATATCTAAGGTTATAAAAGGACATCGATCAATTATCCTATGTGAGCTAACACCTGAAACTTCACACATAGCCATATGATATCCTTGATCTGCATATGCACCTGGCCTAGGTTGCTCTCTGCCTTGTCTTCTTAATTTCATTCTCCGTATGCGCTCTAATGCTTCTGCTTGAGCTTCTTCTCGAATTCACTTTTCTTCTTCTTTGCGTTTCTTAGCAATATTGAGTCGACTTAGCATTTCCTCTGTGAGAGGTTCCTGATATAACTTGACCCTGCATCCGCTTATGTAGCTCGGGAGAACATCGCCCTCTAAAGTGGCTAGTTGTACTGCTCCACTTGTGGAGATCCTATTAATGATCATGGGTCCATAGCCTCTCTTCTCCAGTTTTCTCGCATGTTGCTTCAATGTGTAGAATAAAACTAAGTCTCCAGCCTTCAAGCCTTTATCCTTCACGTGGGCATCAAAGTATGCCTTCTGTCGTTTCTTAGCTGCATATATCCATGCAGCCGCTCTCAGTCTTGTTTCTCCTAATCGTTCAAGCTCAAAAAGTCTCGAGGAGAGTTCATGACCCGTCCATTCATGCTCTTGTGCTACTTTCAATGTAGGTATTAAAAAGTCCAATGGTAGCACTGCGTTTTGGCCAAATACCATATGAAAGGGGGTGGCTTGGAGTACCGTTTTGTAGGCGACTCGGTATGCCCAAACAACATGGTGTAGCTGTTTGTCCCAATCAGAGCGTTTATTGTTCACTAATTTTATCAATACGTTGCATAGGATCTTGTTTGTGCTTTCAGCCTGGCCATTAGCTTGTGGGTGATAGGGGGCGGACTTCTTATGTACTACCAAGAATTCTTGGAGCAGATTTTCAATAACTTCACTCAAGAAGTGAGTGCCCCTATCACTTACTAGCTCTATAGGTAGCCCGTACCTTGTGAATACATTCTCAAACAAGAATTTAGCAGTTGTCTGAGCGTCATTCTTTGTCGTAGCTTTTACCTCTACCCATTTCGTTAGATAGTCTGTGGCAACAATGATGTATTCAGCATGTGAACCCTTGGCTGGGGATTAATAGGACCTACAAAGTCTATTCCCCACTTAGAGAATGCACGTCCACCCATCATAGGTTTCAGGGGCATCTCATCTTTGCATATAGGATACTGAGTTCTTTGACACACATCACACCGTTTCACATAGGTATGTGCATCCATGTGAAGGGTCGGCCACCAGAAGCCTGCAAATAGTATTGCCTTGATCACCTGATCTGGTCCAAAGTGTCCTCCTGCTACACCTTGGTGAGCAATTTCCAAGATCTTGAGATATTCACTCTCATGGACACATAGTCTCAAGTAACCATCCTTACCCCGCTTGTAGAGATTATCACCAATGAGTGAGTACTCTAGGGCTTCTTGTTCTAGACTTCTTTTCCTAGCGAGAGTCATATCTGGAGGAAATGTTTTTGTCCTTAGAAAGGCCACTAATGGTTCACTCCAATCTGGCACTATGGACACTTGATAAAGAGTGGCATGTTCCACAGGTGGTTTAGTGCAACAGATTGGGCATTCCTTGCACAACTTCTAGACATCAGCTTCCATAGTCGGCCAATGCACTCCGAGTCTTCTTAGTGTCTGCAGGGTTCGTTGCTTTGAGTAGTGTTGCTCTAATGCACCTACATGTGCTAATTGCAACCATTTAGCGCACTCATCCTCTTCCACACAACAAGCCAAGATCCCTTGATCTGTGTGCTTGTACATACTACCTGCCATGATGTGATACTTTTGGGCTTTTACTACCTCTTTATCCTGTGTGTTTATTACTGGGTGGTTAGGCCCGTATGTCAATACTGGCACTAATGGCTTAGCCCACTGCGGCACCACTTCCAAATTAAACAAGTAAGCATCAGGAAGATCATCCGATACTCCTTGTGGGGCTTCGCCCGATGTGAGCCTAGAGAGATGATCTGCTCTCAAATGAGTCTTCCCTTTCCTTACCACAACCTCAAAATCATATTCCATTAGCAAGAGAAACCATCTTACTAATCTTCCTGTATTGCATGGCTTGTTTACGAGATATAGCAGTGCCTAATGGTCAGTAAAAAATTTAAACTTATTTGCAAGCAAATAATGTCTAAACTTTTTAACTGCATATACCATGCCTAGTCCTTCTCTTTCAGTAGTGGTATAATTTCATTCAGCTGCATTCAATTGTCTACTGGCATAGGCAATTGGAAGATCCATATTACCTTCACCGGTAGGTTGCGCGAGTACACACCCAATAGCATAATTGGATGCATCCACGTGGACATGGAATGGCTTATTCCAATCTGGAGTGGTCAAGATTGGGGCTGAACATAATCGTAGTTTAAGCTCATTGAAGGAGTTTTCACACTCGTCAGTCCACTCAAAGTTAGTCAAAAGTCCATACAAAGGCTTTGCTATGATGGCATACATGTGTATAAACCGTCGGTAATAACCATAATGCCCCATGAAAGCTTGTACTTCCTTGACATTCTTTGGCCTAGGTAACTCAGCTATGGCTCTCACTTTCTCTTCATCAGTGGATATGCCATTCTTTGACACTATGTGTCCTAGAATCTTGCCTTGCCTGACCATAAAAACACACTTTTCAGGGTTCAGGCAGGCCTGATATTCTCTACATTTGTCAAAGATTTGTTTGAGTGTAGGAATATGGGTTTGTCTAATGTTAGAATGAGCACAAAGATCATCAACATAGACTTCTAAGTTATTCCTCAGGAACTCTTTAAATACATGGCACATCAGCCTCTGGAAGGTAGCTGGTGCATTGGTAAGCCCAAATGGCATTACTCTAAAGGCAAATATGCCCCATTCAGTGGCAAAAGCCATTTTATGCTGATCTTCTGGTGCAATGGCCACTTGATTGTAGCCAGTGAACCCATCTAGGAAGCTGTACACTTCCTTGCCTGCTACTCTTTCTAATAGATGTTCTGTGATGGGAAGCGGATAGTTATCTCGAATTGTGGCTGCATTGACCTTCTTCAAGTTAATGCATACACGCAGCTTTCCATTTTTCTTGGGCACCACTACAATGGGGGATACCCACTCAGTGTGCTCAATTTCATAGATAAATCCAACTTCAACCAGCCTATCTATCTCCTCTTTGATCTTAGCAGCATAATTATCATTGTAAGTGTATGGCTTTTGCTTAGAAGGTTTGTCATCTGAGGTCATGGGGATAGTGTGTGAGCATATGTCAGGGAACACGCCTTTCAAGTCCTTGTAACTCCAAGCGAATACATCTCTGTATTCTCTTAGCAAGGCTATCAATCCATGCTCTTCGTCTTCCATCAGGTCATGGCCTATGTACGTGCATCTTTCCTCTCCTTCTTCTATGGCTACCACAATTTGCTTGGTGGTTTCTTTGTTATCATAGGCCTCCCCTGATTGTGCCTCTCGTTTAGGCATTCTGATCATGACTCTCCTGTCATCTATCTCATACTTCTTAAAATTTTTCGGGACCTCAAACAAAGATTCTTCCTCTTCTGGTGTGACTTCTCTCTTCTTTCTTTTCTTTCCTTCTCTCTTCAAGGTCACATGTGTGGCTAGCCTTACATCATTTGTAAGCTCTCCATACCTCTGGGGTTGGAATTCTACTTCATAGAAGTATTCTTCATCTGATGCAAAAGGTGGGTCCATAATGATTGACTCTAGATCGGAGTCACTCGCATCCTCAATTGCATCAGGGCTAGGTTCGCATTCTTCTAGCACTGCCTCTCCCATGATTGGCTCTATGGAGAAAACTGAAATGTCATAGCCATCCTCATCACAGTGGGGTGTCCATTGTTCCTCATTGATGGCTACATCCATTGTTGCTAAGATTTCTGCCCAGCCGTGGGGTTCAAATTCTTCGTTAGGAAAGACTACAGGTGCATAGGCTGGGTCTTGAATTGATCTATGTGTTTCTTTTGCACCTATCTCTCTAGCTTCTTCTCTCTTCTCTTCTTCTACTGCTACTTTGCACATCCATAAGTGGGTGTCTTCATGCATCCATGAGGATCCTGATCCTATGGAATGCACCGATTCCGTATCATCTTTGGCTCTATGGATGGGATTCCATTGGATAGGAGGAACATCTCTATGAGAGTAATCTTTAAGATTTACTTTGGTCGTAACACCTAAGTGTTGCAGATACAAAGAATTGGTTCCCCAATCCTGTACCACTTGCAACTGTCGCATAAAGGGTCTTCCCAAAATCATCTCATATGCATGATTTTTGCTAAAATCACATATAGCAAATGTATGCTCGAACTCTACACCACAGGTGGTGAGAGTTATTCCTTCTAACAACCCTAGGGGTCTCTCTATGTGACCATCGGCCATTTGCAATTTCATCCTTGTGGGCCTGAGTGCTGGCTTGCCCCAACGCTTCCATAGGGAAGTGGTAGCAATTGCAACACCTGCACTTGAGTCTAAAATGGCCTTGGTGGTGTATCCTTGATGGGTGATAGGAAGATATGTGTTTCCCTCTTCGCCCTCACTCATGTCTCCTATCTTGTCCAATGGTATCTCTGGCACTGTTCTCTGGGACCCTACCTGGGAATGAGGTTTTGCTATCTCTTGTACTTGTTTGGCTACATGTTTCCATAGCTCTGGCCTTACTTTGAGTAGCTCTTCTAAGGTGAGGTTGCACTGCACTTTAGTATTCTTTACTACCTCCATATTCCTAGGTATGATCGAGTCTTCGTTTCTTACCATGATTGTGGGTGCTCTCATGCACGTGGACTTAGCTTCCCAGGGGCCTATAAAGTGGGGTAATTCTTGCAGAGAGTTAGACTCAAAGTCTAATCTTTCCTGAGACTGGGTGCTCTCTTGCTCCTCATAAATGGATGGGATGTCTTGTGGGAATTGGTCATGTGCATCATCCACAAGTTCAATGGGAGGAGGGACTTCACTTTCTTTAGCCCATTTGTCTTCTTGAATCTCTTGTAGGAATTTTGGTGTGAATCGATTCATAGAAGATGATGTGTCTGGCTCCGTAGAGTTAGGCACATAGGCTTCAGGCACATAGGCTTCCTGGGCAGGAAGACTTACTCTTTCACTTGCCTTGCCCTTGTGTTGAGAGGCGGGTTCCTTTTCTGATTGTGCAATTAGCCTCTCTATTCTTTCTAACAGTCCTTCAAAGTGCAACCGTGTCTTAGCTGAACTAGAGATGTTAAATAGGCGACTGGCTTCAAACATGGTCTGAGCCAATTCCACCATTTTGGCACAAATTTTGGTTCGTTCTAACTCTAGTTCTGCTCTAGGGTAACACTTTTCATGATCAGTTACATTTGGCCCTTCTTGGATTCTGGCCTGATATGCCTTAACCATCATGTTTAGGTCCTCGGGAGTGGGATCTGCTAGGACTGATCCTACTCTTGGGGGTGGTGGAATTGTGTGAGGTGGGTTGGAAGGTGGTGGGTCGGATGGAGATGGGAATGGTGGTGGTGGGGTAGTGTGAGAGGGAGTTTGAGTTGTGAGTTCAGTTATCCTGGCCTTTGTTTCTCTGAGGCTTTCCTCGAGTTCACTCATCTTTTTTGCCCATTGTCTTTTCATTCTTTCACGACTATCTTTCCAAGCTCTAGTCCTTTTCTTTGTCATGCTCTCCGCTTCACTAATATCTGGGCTCTTTTCCTGGCCTACCCCCTAGTTTTGCTGCAATGCCTGAGCTCTAGTGACTACATGTACTGGTGCAGTGGACGTCACACTTCCTGTAGAGTCTACTACTAACCCAATAATATCGATAGGAGTAATTTTTGGCATGTTATTGGGGTTCTTTGGACAATCTCGTAAGAGATGCTCCTTTCCACAATCTTGGCAAAAGCCTTGAATTGTCACTGACTGGGGTTGTGTAGGTGGAGGTAAGGGGCAATCACGAATGAGGTGATCTCCCTGACATCTATAGCACGGTGCTCTAGGGAATGGGGGTCTTACCTGCCTAGGTTGGGATCTAGGGTTGGGGTTTGCATACATGATGTTTGTGTAATCTGACTCCCAACTAGGTTCATTTGGCTCTTCACTGTAGTAGGACTCACCATGTTCAGGAGATTGCATGTAGTAGGCCTGAGGACTGTCAATATGCATCGAATCAAAGCTATGGTCACTCGGGTCACTTTCTGAGATTAATGGTGTTACTGGGACTATAGCTCTATTCAGGTTTTCTTCTGCAGCAACATACTTTACCGGAATTACATTAGCTGGGGTAGGGGGTTGTTGTGCTAACACAAGCTGAGGCCTTTGTTGGTTTTGGTATCGTGGTTGGTAGGTTTGTTGAGGCCTAGCATACTGCTGCGGTGGGTACTGATTCTGGTATCTTCCCTGCTGAGGGTAGGGTTGCCTAACCGCCTGCTTATTGTAGGGGCAATCTTGCGTGGTGTGATTGGTGTACCCCCGTTCTATGGTGCAGTATTGGCTACTCGGATTTACTTGGGGTTGAGCCATAATGGGACAGACATTCGCCATATGGTCGCCTCCACAAGTATAGCATCTTTTCACAGGGGCAAACCTTGGGATTTGTTTGCTAGAGACACCTAGTTTCTGAGCTACTTTCTCTGCAAGTTCCTCAATTGATGTGGATTGCGTGGAAGAGAGGCTAGAGGCACTATCTGAATCTTTGTATATCTTGGAAAGCTCTAAATCCTCCCCTAGGTTATCCTCGATGTCAATGCACATGCGTACACACTCTTCTGTGGTCCTAGGGTCCTTCAAGTACACATAAGATCTCAATTTGGTACTTAGCAATCCATCCAAGAATAAAGCCACTTGCTTAGCTGGTGTGGGTAGCTTCGAAACAGGGCATCTTTCTAAGAATTGCCTAGATCTCCTTCCTGCAAGTCTCACGGTTTCTTGAGGGGTTTGCTTGAAGTTGTGAATCAGCGAGGAGGTATTATGTCTTATGCCATTCTTGAAGAATTCAATAATGAAAGCCTCTAGGTGTTGGTCTATACTCCTGAATTGTCTCTCATTCAATGGTTGAAACCACGTAAGGGCTGTGTTTCTAAGGGTTAGACCAAAGGCATTGTACTGCGTGAACAGATCTTCCACTTGTTCCGTTCTCAAGACTTGCCTGAACTCAGCCACATGATCATAGGGATCTCCAGTGCCATCGAAGTAGTTTTGCATGGACTTAACTAGTTGGGTCGGGCTTAGGGTCCTCGTGTGCTCTCTTGGTCTTGGTAGAGGGAATTCATCCGCATTTCTTCGGTTCCCTTGGGCTCTATGTCCCTCAAGTTCCACTCTATTTGTTTTCGTTCTCGTTCTTCCTCTTCCCAAGGAGTTGGCAAAGCTCACCTCAGGTCTGTCTCTCTTTATGTCTCTCTGAACTCCATGAGCATGGGACGTTCCAGCTCCCGGGTGGCCAGAGGACACGTTAGATTTTGGTTGGGGGAAAATAAACTCACCCATCCTAGTGTAAGCATGTCTATCATGTTCTGTAACCACAAAGATCCTTTCTGAAGCATGATCTAGATAGGTCACTCTGCCTGGGCTATCTGGATCTTTAAACTCATAGATCATGATTGTTCCTATATCAATTGGCTGATCAGATTTATACCTCCAAAAGGCTTCGTCAGTCTCTCGGTTCAGAAGCAGATCTATGCTCTTGTTGTCCTGGGGAACCCACTCGGGATTGAGGATTCTAGTAAGAACAGATTTCCCTCGAGGGGTCGTGGGCTCCCCTCCTACGTTCCCTTGTTCTAGGTCATCTATGTCCGTCTCAGGGATCACATTCCCAAATTCATCTGTCCTCTCCGGGTGACTAGTGACCAGGTATATGGTTCCCTCTTTATCAAGGTATGCACCATTTTCAAACTTGACATCAGGGTGCTCTAGCCCAATAGATTGGTCTGGGTTTTTGATTTGGACCACGGATCTTCCTAGGCCGTCCTCATAGATGCTAGCACCTAATCGGTTGGTCCTAAGGTATTCCAGTTGCGTCTTGTACGGGCCTTCTACCCTGTGCAAGTATGGCACTCTTGAACTTCCCGTAGGTCGGTCCATCCCTTGAGACATCTCTGATTCACTAGTCTCAGAGCTAGGGTAGTATGAGTGGTGGCTCAACTGTTGGGCCCAAGACCTAGCAGTGTGGTTGACACTAGCCTCTGAAGACCTAAGACTTTGTCTATCTCTCCCTAGATGTCGCCCTGATCTAAGGTTCATAAGCCTAATTGAATAGCCCAAATTTTCCCAAGTACAACCTCGTTGCTGAGTTCTTTTGTATCAGTTACTTGGTTCTTTTTAGTGGTTACCGTGTTTATGCTCTTGTTAGAAATCACGTCGTCAGGAATATTTAAGTTAATTTTCACACTGTAAGTTGATCGTTCCACGTTAGATTCTTTCCTTTAAGGTTATCGCATCACGAAGAGATTATGTTTAATCTTGAACTTGAGTGCATAGGTAGTCTTCAACTTGATTGATGCCTATCGTTGCCCTAGCTTACTCCTATCACTAGTCGTTCTTAGCCTAAGCTAGGAATTGATAGAGGGAGTTGAGAGTTTCCAACCTTTTGTTTCCTTCTTGGTTGCCCTTGGGTGCCCATGAAGCGTGTTCCCAAGCTTGCACTTACTCTTGCTTAGAATACCCTCAAGTGCTCTTACTGGACCTGTAAAAGTCCCACGGTTAGCTCAAGACTTAGATTCAAATGACACAATAGTCCACCTTCATGCATGTAACTCACAGACCAAATTATCCTTTGCCTTTATGGAAAACAATCCCAAGGATCCCTCAATTTTTCCTACCTCGGGGTATGGTCAACTTCAAAATACCCTATCTAATAATACTGAGCTTTCCAACAAAACAAGAATCACAGCAAACGGATTTCGTATGAGAAAGTTATGTCAGTTCAGGCTTCACGGATTAAAACAGGGTTCCAACAGGCCAAGGCAACAGGTTTTCCTCGGGTTATTTACCTATAGCCTCCTTATGTGCTCTAGAGTCCATGATCCATGTCCAAAATAAGCCAAAATCTTCAAATTCAAAAACCCTAAAAAATTGGCCGAAATTGGCTGTCAATCGCGATCGACTGGGCTGTCAATCGCGATGGACTGGTGTCAATCGCGATGGACTGGTGTCAATCACGATGGACTGGTGTCAATCGCGATGGACTGGTGTCAATCGCGATGGACACGTATCAGTCGCGATGGACAGGTATCAGTCGCGATGGACAGGTATCAGTCGTGATGGACAGGTATCAGTCGTGATTTTTCTGTCGGTCGCGATGGACTGGGGTGTCCGTCGCGATGGACACGTGTCCGTCGGGGTCAGTCAGTCGCGATGGACTGGCTGTCCGTCGCGATGGACAGTGTCAATTGCGATTGATGCTATCAATCACGATGGATTGAAAAAATGCAAATTTTCCAAACATTTTTGTGGATTTGTGATGTGCAAGGCCTCTAGTCTACTGTGGTGCACTTAGTTTTACCAAAAGATGAAATTTTTTGTCAATCGCGATTGACAGAGGCCTGCGACACAGAGACAGTTCTGCACATTTCAGTACCTGCGTGACGTGCTGGAGATGATGGGATGGCCAATACGTGCAAGAAAACTCAAAAAACATGCAAAAACAGTGCACACAAGATCGCTCTCTCACTCTCTCTCACAAGTGAAATGAAGGAAATGAAAGGAGGAAGGAGATATGATCAAAAAACTGAAATTTTTGCGATGATGGAGATGGAGGTGGGAGATGGTGAGGATGATGATGGTGATGATGGTGGTGAGGTAAGGAAGAGAAAAACAAGAAGAGTAAAGAAATTACCTACGATGCCAACGTCTCAACTCTACGTCTTACCATCACACGCTCGTCCTCAAAGCTCGATCCCTGGCAACGCGCCAAAATTTGGTGTAGCTCAGTGATGAGTAGCACCTCCTTTAATGTCATTCCGGGAAGACAAGAGGATGGTATGAAGACCTCGAGCAAGTGAAGGCACAAGTGCGTGAGTGAGAAGCATACGAACATGCACACACATACACACACACGCGCACACACGGCAAGACAAAGAGTGAGAAGCAATGGAGTTCTTAGATTACTTTCAAAAAGCTCTTATAAGTTCAAAACTATTACAATCTAACCTCAAAAATGAGCTCTCTAGCTCTATTTATAGTTTTTGACTAGGTTTTGGCCTTGTCCAGACCTAGTGTCCGGCCTAGTTAAAAATTAGGTTCCAGGGCCTGTTTGAGGGCTTAAATAGAGTCTAAAAAATACAAAAATTGATATGTAGGTACTTCTAAAGCTCCTCAAGCTCAAGGACTCCTTGGCTTGCACAAAATGGAGCTACAAAAATATGAAATGGTATTTATAATGATGGTTAGTGATAAAAATCACTGTTATAAAGATGTTGATTTGGAAAAATTTGAAGGCCTATCTGCCAGATCTGCGTCGACTGCTTTGTCTACTTAATCCTTCGCCTTGCTCTGACTCTCTCCACTGGCTTCCTTGTCTCCTCAGTCCTTGGGTGCCCATACTGCTCTCAACACAAGTGATATATGGAATGCTTTGGAGGAGCATTTCCAAAACACTACAAAGTCAAGGAAGGCATCTTTATGGGCAGAGTTTACCACATTTTAGAAGAAGGATTCTCAATCTATTTTTGATTACGTAACAAGGATGAAGGACATTGCAGATGCATTAGGAGCAGTTGATGAAGATATTGAGGAGGATAAATTGTTAAGGCAAAATCCTCACAGGTTTGAGAGGTGACGAGAAATGGAAGCCGTTCATTTTGTCTACTGAATTGTCACTAGATCATTTTACTCCTGATTTAAATCAGTTGCTAGGACACATGCTAACCTTTGAGGAGGATGTCAAAGGTGAAGGTGATAAGAGTGTAGGTCAAGCAATGTATTCAAAGGATAAGAAGAAGAATAGCAAATGGAAGCAACAATCAAATGAAGATGAATGCACAACTAGTCAAGCTAACTTCCTAAGAGGAAGAGGAGGTGGCAAATGTAGAGGAAGAGGCAAAAGTAATAAAGACGGAGCCAAAGCTTACTAGATTTGTGGTAAGACAAATCACTTAGCTCATGATTGTTGGCATAATACTCAGAATAATAGTGGATAGAATCAGAACTATAATTCAAGAGGAAGAGGTGTCAAAAATCAAAGAGGTAATTTCAGAGGTAGAGCTAGTAGAGGTTACTTTGGAAGAAATGCAGGTAGAGGATTCCAAAGCCAATCCTACAACAATACCTACTACAATTATGCTTCATATCAAAAGGAAGATTCAACCTTGATTATGAATGCAACTTGTGAAAGACAAAGTGAAGACCAAAGAGTCTTCTATAATGACTCAAGGCATAGCAATCATTTGAGTGGTAACATAGCCTTGATGACTGATTTGGAGAATAAGGTAACTAATCATGTAGTTCAAACAGGTCAATTGGATCAGTGAAGGCCAAGGATGGAAGTACTCTCTTGAGTAAGGTTTTGTATGTTCCTACAATTCCAAAGAATTTGATAAGTGTAGGGCAAATTGTTGAAAAAGTTTATGAAGTAAGGTTCACTAATGATGGAGTTTTTGTGGAAGACCCTAGCAATGGGTATAAACAAATTGTTTTAGGGAAGAAAGAAGGAAGACTTTTCACATTGAAGATTCAAGGTAATGTTGGTCATGCCTTGTTTACTTATGGTAGACATAAGATCTCTGAGTTAGATCTTTGGCATAAAAGGCTTGGACATTTCAATGAAAGAGGTATTAAGGATATGGTTAACAATGGTTCAGTGCTTGGATTGCCTAATGTTGCAGGTCAACATATAACATACAGATGTGAGGCATGTCAATTAGGTAAGGCTCATAAGCAATCATATTCTAAGCATGGATTTATGTATTCAAAGAAGCTTGAGTTGGTACACACAGATGTGTGGGGACCATCAAAGGATTTCAATATCAATGGTTTAAGATATTATGTGATTTATGTTGATGATGCTACCAGGTTGATCAATATGTATGTGATGAAAGATAAGTCAGAGGTATCCAACACATTTAAACATTATCATGCGTATGCAGAAAGAATCACAAGTTAAAAGTTGAAGAGACTAAGATCAGATGGAGGGGGAGAGTATTTCTCTAATGAGTTCAACGATTACTTATGGAATGCAGGTATAAAAGGGGAAGTTACTTGCATGTACTCTCCTAAAAAAAATGTTGTATTAGAGAGGAGGAATAGAACTCTTGTTGAGTTTGTAGGCTCCATGATGAAGGAGAAAAATTGACCAAATTATTTGTGGGATGAGGCTGTAAATACAACTACATATTTGGTCAATAGGTTACCATGTAAAGCTTTGAAGGGTATGACAACATATGAGGCATGGTGGGGTAAGAGACCTACCTTAAATCATTGCAAAGTATTTGGATGTTTGGCTTATGCATATGTGCAATCTCAATTGAGACATAAATTGGAACCTAAAGCCGAGAAGTATGTGTTTATTGGATATGATGACAAGCAAATGGGATATAGGTTGTGGAGTCCATCCAAAAAACAATTTCTTGTATCAAAGGAAGTTATATTTGATGAGCAAGGTACTTGGTATGCAGGTACAATCATTAATCATGCAGGTGATGAAGAAATTGTGAATCAAAAGAAAGGTAAATCAAAGCTTCAGATATTTGATGAAGAAGAGAACAATGAAGTACAGGTTGAAGTTGAAGAAGTACCAAGGTTTGATCCAGAATGTGATGAACCAGAAACCTCAAGAAGTGGAGAACTCAGAAGATCATCAAGACATAAATGGCAACCTACAAGGTATAGCTATGACACTTCTTTTTTGGCTACTAAAGATTATGCTTATATGGTGAAAGCAGATGAAGACCCTTCTATATATGAAGAGGCAAAAGGTAAGGAAAATTGGGAGAAAGCTATGCAGGAAGAGTATGATGCATTGATGGATAATGAGACATGGATTTGGTTCCTAAACCAAATAGTCAGAAGATCATTGGATGCAAATGGGTCTACAAAACCAAGAGGTATGTAGATGGAAGTGTGTCTAGGTATAAAGCTAGACTTGTTGTGAAAGGGTTTGCTCAAGCATATGATATAGATTATGATGAGACCTATAGTCCTGTGGCAAAGATGACAACCATCAGGACACTCATAGCCATTGCTGCATGTAAAGGTTGGAAACTATGTCAATTAGATGTGAAAAATGCTTTTCTTAATGGTTATATTTTAGATGATGTTTTCATGGAGCAAGCACAAGGATTGAGAGATAAAAGGTATCCACATCATGTATGTAAGATCAAGAGAGTTTTGTATGGTTTGAAGTAGGCCCCAAGGGCATGTAATTATAGACTTGTGAAGTTCTTGAAGGAACTTAGTTTTCAAGTATCTAAAGCAGATAGTAGCTTGCTTGTCAAAGCAAGTGATGATGGGTTCATTTACATGTGTAGATATGTTGATGATATAATCCTTACAGGTACAGATGAGAAGGGCATACAAAGCCTAAAGAAGAAAATGGAGAGAGAGTTCAAGATTAGTGACTTGGGACATTTGTCATATTTCTTGGGCATGGAGATCTCATACACTCAACATGGAGTGTATGTAACTCAAGAATGATATTTGACGAATTTGTTGATCAAGTTTAAAATGGAAGATTGCAGGGTAGCACCTACTCCAATGGAGGTGAATCACAAATTAAGCAGATATGGAGGGGAATAATTCAAGGATATGAAGATGTATCAAAGTCTGGTTGGTAGTCTTATCTATGCTACATTAACTAGACTTGATTTTTCATATGCACTTGGAGTGTTGTCTCAATCCATGCATTGCCCTAGGAAAGAACAATGGGTTGCAGGACAAAGGGTGTTGAGGTACATTAAGGGTACACTCAAAGAACATTTGTATTATGGTTTTACATCAGATACAAACATCAAGATATATAGTGATACAAATTGGGTAGGTAATCCAAATGATAGGAGACCAACATATGGATACTTGTGTTATGTGGGAGTTAAGCTAATCTCTTGGTGTTCTAAAAAGCAACATACAGTTGCGTTATCATCTACAGAAGCAGAGTATAAAGATATGGTTGAAGCTGCAAAGGAAATTATATGGCTAAAGACTCTTATGAAGAGTTTTGACATCATTCAAAGTACACCCACTATTCATGGAGATAACATGAGTTCATTATATCTAGTTGCTAACCCTGTTTTTCATGCCAGGACTAAACACATTGAGATTCAGTATCACTTTCTAAGAGAGAAGGTGATGGATAAGGAGATGGAAGTCATACATACTTCAACAAAAGATCAGATTGCTGATATGTTAACATTAAGCTTGGATGGACCAAATCTAGAGAGATTCAAAGACATGGCAGGTATAAAGAAGATAGAGAAAACCTCAATTGATGATTGAGGGGGAGCTGTTGGTGCAAATCAATCACCAATTGAAGCTTTGATGAAGGATTGAAGTCAAGGATTGAAGAAAAGATCAATTTATGAAGCATGAAGGAAGTACATGCTCAGAAGATAAAGACTTGTATACATATGTACATTAATTTAGAGTTAGCTCACTTATATCTTTGTATGGTCATGAGCTTGTACATATATGCCTATATATTCAAGTAAAATTTTGGGGCAAATATGAGAGAGCAAGAGATTAGAAGAATTAGAAGTCATTAGACACTTTAGAAGTGAGGAAGATATCTCTCATCATCTGATGTAAATTTTTTTGGAATAGAAGAAAAGTTACGCCCGATATTTCTCTGTGTTCTCCTTCTGTGCTTGATCATTTCAAGAATCCTTTTGTAGATGTCTAAATGCGTAGTTAATGAGTCTATGGTTAAATTTTGAGAGCCTAATTGTAAACAGGCTGAGAGAATTATATGTAGGAACATTTGTATGTGAAGAAGTGTTGAGTGTCTTCTGAAACATGCACAAAACATGATACTAATGTTTTGGTCAGTTCTCCCTCCACAGTGTAAAGTTTTGAGCAAGCAAGCACTCATTCTTTAAGTTGGAAGGTAAGCTACCTATGGCTAAAAGCATTTGAATAAATGGGTTGTAATTTGGGAGAACTATGTGTTAAACGTTACAGGTGTCAAAGTCGACTATAAAGAAGTATAGTTTTAGACATAGGTGAACTGTTAAGATCATTTCTCAAGATCTACTGAGTCTTTTGGAATGCTTTAACTTGGAGAATGTGTGCAAACTATAGGCCACATCTTGTACAAAGTTTTATAAAAAACTTTACACATTTGATTAGTCAATGAGTGAGATATGTGCAGTAGATTTTTTGAGTATCAACTCACTTCACAGTTTGTTCAAGATTTTGGTAATTGAGCATTGATCCTCCAAATTGGTAAAGCTTTTGAGTTATTATTGATATAGAGGTGCTCTAACATCAAGAATAGCTTGTTATTTTGGAGATTAACACTCTCCATCAAAAGGGGTATGGTTAGATGGAAGTATAAATAGACATAAAGCAAGGTTAGTTGCTAAAGGGTTTGGCGCAAACCCATGGTATTGATTATGAGGAGACCTTCTCTCGTGTTGCAAAAATGCCTACAATTAGGGTTCTCATTGGTCTTGCTGCATCTAGAAATTGTAAGCTCTATCAACTTGATGTAAAGGATGCTTTCTTAAATGGATGGATTTCTGAGGAAGTTTATATGGCACAACCTCCTGGATATGAGGATGCACATCATCCTAACTATGTATGCAAACTAAAGAAATGCTTGTATGGATTGAAGTAAGCCTTGGAATTTCAGATTGGTGACTTATTTGTAGGACCAAGGATTCAAAGCTAGCAAGGTGGATACCCCTTTGTTCATAAAGAGGAATTGATCTGAAGTGATCTATCTATGTGTGTATGTTGATGATATTATTATCAAAGGGAATGATGTTGAAGGAATCAAATAGGTAAAGAATCTAATGAAGGAGTAGTTCAAAATAAGTGACCTTGGACCACTCACTTATTTTCTTGGATTGGAGTTAATCTACACAGGTTCAGGTATATACATCACACAAAGGAAGTATGTGCATGACATGCTCATCAAGTTCAAGATGGAAAACATCAAGTGTGCAGGTACACCTATGGAGCAAAATCATATGCTTAGTGCTTATGAAGGAGAGCCAATTCAAGTCATCACAAGCTATCAAAGCTTGGTTGGAAGTTTGAGCTATGCAACACTCACATGGGTGGATATATGCTATAGTGTTAGCATATTGAGTTAGTTTATGCATAAGCCGAGAAGACCACATATGGAAGCGGCCAAGAGAGTCCTCAAGTACCTAAAGAGGACCATGAATGAAGGTTTGTTTTTTCCATTTACTTTAGATATTGAGCTAAGGGCCTACTCACATGTGGATTGGGCCGGATCTAGAGACGATAGAAGAAGCACATCAGGGTATGTATCATTTGCAGGTTCAAAAATCATTTCTTGGTCATCCAAGAAGAATCCAACAATGGCATTATCTTCTACTGAAGCTAAATATAGAGATTTGGCTAATGCAACTCAAGAAATCATGTGGTTCAAATCTTTGTATACAGATCTTGAACTTCATTCTTCAACACCTCACATTTTTGGTGACAACAGAAGCTCACTACATCTTGTAGCTAATCCTGTATACCATGCTAGAACCAAGCATATTGATGTCCACTACCATTATGTAAGGGACAAGCTAATGAACAAGGATATTCAACTATCCTATGTCTCTACAGATATGCAATGTGCAGACATGTTGACTAAAGCTCTTGATGGTACAAAATTGAGTAGATCTAAGTTAATGATTGGCTTGCAGGAAATCAAGGACAATTGAAGACTTATTTGGAGGCCAAGCATGTTAGGCTTGAGGGGAAGCTGTTGGTGCATTTTACCGAAGCCTACATGCTTCATAGGATTTGGTTTATGTTCATTTGTAGTCACATGTGTAGACATATGAACACCTCTTGGAAAAGAGTATATTTTATCTCTTGTAATTGTGAAAAAAAGAATGGTTTGAGTCATCCATGATGTAAAAAGGAAATTCATGGCTCTAACTACCTAAAACCACGAATGCATCAGCTGAGAGAATATCTCCTAATTCTTAGCATCACTTTTAGGTGAAGTTATTTGAATTCAAATTCAAAACTACCTCCAAAAGTAGCTATAAAAAGAGCAAGAAGGAAGTCGGCATTAGAGAGCTTGATTCATGCCCACTTCATGTTCATTTGTAGAGATTGAAGAGCTTACTCCATAGCTCTATCATTCTACTCCCATTGTGCAAGTATTCATTGCCAATGTGGTTGCAATTATATGTGAATCTATACATTCATCATTTACTTCCTCTCTCTTTTATTCTCTACTATACTCACTCAGAATAATAACTTCAGAAGCTCGTATCTCAGGCTATACATAACCTTTTCTCAGAGTTTTAAAGTGCATTGGATTTCTCTCTATGTATAGTTTAGTATCACAAAATTTCATGGTCATTGGAGTTACCATTTGTGAGAAATTTGTGTTTTTTTGCTCACTCATCGAATCTATACAGAGCTCCGAAAATAGCAAGAGTGTTATAGATTTTGCTAAATCTTGTTCTGAGTGCTCAGTTGATCAATTGAGGTGTTTTGACTTGGAGTATCAAGCTATCTAAGTCTGTCTGCTATATCCAAAAGGAATATTTCTAATTCCTACCAGATTGAGAGCACTACTCATTTTTTTTAGCACGTGTATGTACAAAAATAGCAAGTTTTGGGAGCTAGTCATTTTGCAATTAGTCTTCCTTGACTCAAAATTTTGAGATACTTGTTCCAAAACACTTGGGTGATTTTTTGTGGATTTAGGAAGCTCAAAGGATCTACTAACCAACTCTGAAGTCTCAATAGGCTAGTGTGAAGCTGGTTGTAGTAGCACCAACTCCTCTTCAGATTGCATTCACCATCTCTCTTTACAGAGATGGATCAAGTGGATGCTCTAGAGGTGCGTTACCAATGAGGTAGAGGAAAGAAACAAGATCTCACTGGATGAGATCACCTCCATGCGAGATAGGTAGGATGACTCCATGTGGTACATAGGAACCTCCAAAGCTTTGACAATATCCACCACAAGATGTGTATCGCCAAGAAGAAGGTCCTGCAAGAGTGAAACATAAAGCATGAAGCATAAAACCATGGTCACATGGTAGTACATCTGTATGTTTTAGTCCTCCATGCAGTGTAGAAAGTGTTGTTGTGTATCGATAGGACCATGGAAGCCCCCTCTGAACCAAGAAGCTAGATCAAAAAAGGATCCAACTGAGTGATGAATCCAGGCAGATGCAAGAGTATCCTGTGGTAAGTGAAAAGATGATGGACTCCATGAATGGAAAAGTACATGCTCATAATGATGTTGTAGATGAGGAAGATATTATAAAAGAAATTAACTAGAATATGAAAAATTCATCAAAACCTCTAAATCTTTATCTACGCAGAAAAGAAAAGTTTGGAGATGATCCATGGTGAACAGGTACCAAAGATGAATTGTGAAGAGATCCATAGATAGAATATGATGAGAGAAATTATAGTGAGAATGAATTGTAAAGCATGTTTTTTATACTAACTTTGATGTTTTTTATGAGACAGGCACATGCTTCTTCAAGATAATCTTTGATGATAATGATGGTTGAGATTATTGAGAGTGATTTGAGTGATGAGAATGATGAGCATGAGATTGATTCATAGTTTTCCATTTCAAATTTCAAAGTTTTACACCATGATGAGTATTTTGCACCTAGAGTATGCATAAAAAGATGAATATTCACATTGCTTTCAATTCCATAGATGCACATCTGTTTGCACTTGTAAAATTAGCATGAAAAATAATTTCAAATTCAAAAACTTTAAAAACCTCATGATCAACAAACCATTAACCTCATTTGCACCATGATTATTTTAAAAACTTCACTTCAAGTATGCATGATAGGGTCTCACTACATGACCTTGCATCAAGGCACATTTTGAGCTTTCCCTATGCTCTTTGAGTGATGGAAAGGACTTATGTATATAAAAACATGAAATGTATGAAAGTGAGTGCACATGCTTCATCTAAAGATGCCAAATGCCTTATCTTTTGCACCATATTTTGATCATGCATTTTCAGAGTATGCAATTAATAGGGATACATTATACAACCTCGCATAGACACTTTACTTATTTTCCCATGCACTTGACAAATGATTTCAAATTCAATGTTCCCATCAAATGTCAATTTATCTTCGAAGAAAAAAGCTAATTTCAAGGTGGGGGTGGATGTCAAAGGGATTCGATCTCTGTTTATGATAAGCTTGAACATTAGTGAACCAAATCTTGAAGTTTGATGTTTAGAAGTAGTTGCTTGCTGAATGAAGAAGGAAAACCTTTGAAGAATGTGCAATGGTACTGCATGGTATCACTCGAATTGCAGTGATACTCGTATCGAGGATGAAAGCTACAATTACTTCTAATGATCTTCTTATAAACCAATACATTTTATCTCAACTAAAAGGCTTTTCAAGAGAGTTGATGATTTAGGGATGGTGAAAACCCATCTATATATTCACGTGTGTATACAGACCTATGTAAAACTATAAGCCTAAAAAAATTATACCATATGAACCGAAGGTTATAATGTGAAACTATTTAATACCAAAGCTAAATAAATAAATAATTTAAGAATAAAATACGACATAATTTAAAATTTTCAAAGCAAAACCATTCAGTATGAGATTTTGATATAAAATGATGTTGATCACTGATCCTTTGTTAAACTCTAATTTTGGAGTTTCTCGATGGAAAATCAGATGGATTAAAATATCATCGTGAATACTTGTCGTGCTTGGAACGGAGGCACTACGAAGCTTTACCTGATTATAAAAGGATTGATCTGATGCATACAATGAGGAGGTCAAATTTTTTGAACATCTGGCATAAGGTTGTAGAGAGCGGAGGCCAATCCAACAATCGTATTGTTGGAGGAGATGGTGGATAATCACAAGAGATGAGTTGGTGTAGCTAAATCTTGCTTCACACCTGCTATAAGTGATGGCTCGAGAGTGTTGTGGGCTTGCTTGACTAGCTAATAAGCATAAATGATCATATATGTTGCTTGGAAGATGATGCTCAAATGATAGAATCAAACGAGATAGGTAGTCATATGATCTAATGCACAAAACTTGCTATTTTGGTTGAGACACCTACTCATTGTTTTACTCAAAGCAATTAGTAAAATTCCTTTAGGGGATCTTCAATTAACTTAACAAGCTACCATTCATGAGTGGAATCATCTAAAATGATAAATTATATGCAGAGAATTATGTTTAGCAAGTAAAGCAACACCCTCCACTTTTACGGGCCTGCATAGTCACAGACCAGTGAGCATCAATTGATTGATATCTAATGATTGCAAGAACCAGATTCAATGAAACTTTGTGGGATCAAAGTAGACAGTATGCTGAATATCACATGGTGAGAACCAGCTCAAACAAAATCACTATTCTAATGGAGTGTGACATAGATATGAGAGTAGGAAGTAATGAACATGTATTGACTAAATCATGTAAAATTACAAAGTCATTGGCAATAAGGCATTGCTCAATGAGTGTAGGATGAGAGAGCTATGAGGTGAGCTCCTTGTCTCAAAGAAGGTACATGGAAATGATCTTAGAACCTCGAGATGCAAGGGGGATTTTGTTCTTAACTTTTATAACTTTGTGTTTGAGCCAAGCATTTGAATTCAAATTCAAATCCTCACCTAAAAGTAATCCTAAATTATAGGATTGATTCTCTCTTGATTTTAACCACCAAATGATACGAGATTCCAAGCTTCCTAACTCCTCGTGGGTCTACATCACTTTTACAATGAGTAATTAGACTCAAAGTTACAAGAGGTTGTACATATGAAGCTTCTCAAGTGACATGCTATTATATCAAGCTTATGTGTGTTCATCAAGTATGTAGGCCTGGACTTAATTGCACCAACAGGTCCCCCTCAAAGCCTAACATGTTTGATCTTCATTGCTTCGTGATGTCTTGCAGCCCAATCATCAATTTGAACGTATTCATCTTTGTTCGAGCCAATGCTTTGGTAAGTAAATCTGCACATTCCAAATGATTAGATACATATGCTAATTGAATATCCTTGCTTAGGAATTTCTCCCTAAAATAATGATAATGCACTTCAATGTGCTTAGTCCTGGCATGGTACATAGGATTAGCAGCTAAATGAAGTGAGCTGGTATTATCTCCAAAGATAGTTGGAGTGTAGGAATGTATATCAAAATCTGCATATAATTGCTTAAGCCACATAGCTTCCTGAGTTGCATTAGCCAAACCTCTATATTCTACTTCTATGGAAGATAAGGCCACATTAGGTTGTTTCTTGGATGACCATGATATGAGTACTGAACCTGCAAAAGATAGGTACCACAAAGTGCTCCTCCTATCATCCTTGGAGCCAGCCCAATCTGCATTAGAATATAACTTTACATCTATGTCAGAAGTGAAGGGATAGAATAATCCCTCATTCATTGTACCCTTTAGGTATTTAGGCACCCTCAAGTTGTAGCTTCCATGTGTGGCTTCCTTGGTACATGCATGAATTGACTCAATGTACTCATAGGATATGCAATATCCACTCTTGTCAAAGTAGCATAATTAAGACTACCCACAAGTTGTTGATACCCTGTAATATCTTCAAGTAGTTCACCTTCATGTGAACTTAGCTTATGATTGATCTCCATGGGAATACCCGCATCTTTAGTGTTCTCCATCTTAAAATTTATCAACAGATCATTTATGTACTTTCTTTGTGTGATGATATACCTGAATCTGTATACACAAGTTCTAAGGCAAGGAAATAGGTTAGAAACCCTAGATCATTGATTTTGAATTCCTTCATCAATTGAGCCTTGACTTGCTTGATACCATTAGAATCATTACTTGTAATAATGATATCATATACATAGACACACAAGTAGATGATCTCTAATTTATTCTTCGTCACAAACAAAGAAGAATTTGCCTTGCTTGCTACAAAGCCTTGATCCTGCAAATAGATAACAAGTCTATGGTTCCAAGCTCTAGGAGCTTGTTTGAGACCATAGAGTGCTTTTATAAGCTTGCAAACATATCCTGCTTTTTCTTCATCTTCAAAACCTAGTGGTTGTGCCATATATACTTCTTCTAATATCCAACCATTGAAAATGCATTCTTGACATCTAATTGATATAAATTCCAATTTTTCGGATCCAGCAAGACTTACCAATACCTTGATTGTTGGCATCTTTGCCACAGGTGAAAAATGTTTCTTCATAATCTACTCCATGTGTTTGGGCAAATCCTTTTGCCACTAGTCTTGGCTTGTACCTGTTTATAGAACCATCAGAGTTCGTTTTAACTTTTTATATCCACCTTGAACCAATTATCTTTATATCTAGTTTCTTGGGAATTAGGTCCCAAGTGTGGTTTTCTTGCAATGCTTCCGTTTCCTCCTACATGGATTCTATCTACTCTTTCTTCTTCTTAGCCTCTTCAAATGAAGAAGGCTCTTCTACCATTGAATCTTTAGTGATGTATATTGAGTGGTTTGTGACTAAGGATGTATCATATCCATACCTTATGGGATTCTTACTTTCTCTCTGTGATCTCCTTAGAGCTTGATTGGAAGACTCGTGTAGATCCTCTAGCTACTTGTGTTTGCACTTGCCTCTTGACTTCCAAGCTTTGAAGTCAACATGCTCCTCATCTTGTGAGTTGATGCCCTCTGCTTGGTGTTGGACTTCTTGAGTTAGGGTTGGAAAATCACTTTCTAAATCATATGGTAATTTGACTTTCCTGCAATCATCTTCAAACCAAGAATTATTCTCATCAAATACTACATCCCTACTAACTATGAATGCCTTGTTTGTGGGATTGTAAAGTCTATATCCCTTTTCATTTTGATCATAACCAATGAATATGCACCTATCAGCCTTAGGGTCAACTTTCCCTCTGATTTGAGATGGAATGTGTGCATAGGCAATGCACCCAGATAGCTTGCAATGATTCAATGAGGGTCTCCTGCCATTCCAAGCTTCATATGGTGGCATGCCATCCAATGAATTGGATGGAAGCGTGTTAACTAAATAGGTGGCTGTAGAAATAGCCTCTGCCCATAAATAATTAGGTAATTTTTTCTCATTTAACATAGACCTAACTCCCTCAACAATTAACATGTTCCTTCTCTCTGCCACTCCATTCAATTCAGGATTGTGCCTGGTTGTTACTTCCCTCTTTATGCCTTTGTCCTGTAGGAATAGATCAAACTCATGTGAGAAGTACTCACCACCTCCATCAGACCTGATTCTCTTCAAGCTTCTTCCTGTTCGGTTTTCCACTAATGCCAATTATTTCTTGAAACATGTAAACACCTCATCCTTGATGGAGAGTGTTAATCTCCAAAAGAACAAGTTATACTTGATGTTAGAGCTCCTCCATATCAATAATAACTCAAAACCTCTACCAATTTAGAGAACCAATGCTAGATTATCAAAAGTTTGAACTAACTGTGAAGAGAGTCACTACTCAGAAAAGTCTACTGCACATAACTCACTCATTGACTGACCAAATGTGTAAAGTTTTTTATGAAACTTTTCACAAGGTGTCCGCTAAAGATTGCACACCTTC
Source organism: Ceratopteris richardii (assembly GCA_020310875.1). Classification (NCBI taxonomy): domain Eukaryota; kingdom Viridiplantae; phylum Streptophyta; class Polypodiopsida; order Polypodiales; family Pteridaceae; genus Ceratopteris; species Ceratopteris richardii. The sequence goes on from CM035413.1 coordinate 145,256,291, forward strand.
TCTAAGTTAAATATTCTCAAACGATTTAGTAAATTTTGAGAAATGATTCAAACAGTTCACCTATGTGTGAAACTATTCTCCTGTGTAGTCGACTTTGACACCTGCAACTTCTAAAGCATTGTTCTCCCAAAGTACAACCCCTTTGATCAAATGCTTTTAGCCATAGATGGCTTACCTTCCAAATTAAATTTTGATTACTCATTTGTGCAAAACTTTACACTGTACACTGAGTACTGATCAATTCTTTGACCATCGAGATTGTGCCTGTTTCAGAAGACACTCATCACTTCTTTACATACAAATGTTCCTACACATAATTCTCTCAGCCTGTTTACAATTAGGCTCTCAAATTTTGACCATAGAAGCATTAAATATGGAATTAGACATCTAAAAAAGGATTCCTAAAATGATCAAGCACAGAAGGAGGACTCAACAAATTACCGGGTGCAACTTTTTCATTACTTAGAAAACTTTACATCTGAATGATGAGAGATGTTCACTTCACTTCTAAAGTGTCCAATGGCTCTTAAAACTTCTAAATCATCATCTCTCATACATTTCTCGACTCTTATACGTGTATATATAGGTGTTATGTACAAACTCGTGACCATTTTGAAAGTATAAGCATGTTTAATGTACATATATATACAAGCCTTTATTCTCTGATTATGCTCTAACTCCAAACTTCATGTATTGATCTTTGCTTCTTCTTTTGATCAATTGATGGTTGGCATGCACCAATAGCTCCCCCTCAATCGACAATTGAATTTTTCTCCATCTTCTTTATACCTGCCATGTCTTTGAATCTCTGTAGCTTTGGTCCATCCAAGCTTTTAGTTAGCATATCTGCAATCTGATCTTTTGTTGAAGTATGTATGACTTCAGTCTCCTTATCAATCACCTTCTCTCTTAAGAAGTGATACTGAATCTCAATGTGTTAAGTCTTGGCATGAAAAACAGGGTTAGCAGCTAGATACAATGAACTCATAATATCTCCATGAATAGTGGGTGTACTCTGAATGATGTCAAAACTCTTCATGAGAGCCTTTAACCATATGACCTCCTTTGCAACTTCTACCATACCTTTGTATTCTGCTTCTGTAGATGATAAAGCAACTGTATGTTGCTTCTTACAGCACCAAGAGATTAGCTTATCTCTCACATAACACAAGTATCCATATGTTGATCTCCTATCATCAGGATTACCTGCCCAATCTGATGATAGGAGATCAACGTATCTTGATGTTTGTATCTGATGTAAAACCATAATAGAAACCTTCCTTGAGTGTACCCTTAATGTATCTCAACACTCTTTGTCCTGCAACCCAATGTTCTTATCTAGGACAATGCATGAATTGAGAGAACACTCCAACTGCATATGACAAATCAGGCCTAGTTAATGTAGCATAGATAGACTACCAACGAGACTTTGATAGAGTTTCATATCCTTGAATTCTTCTCCTCCATATCTGCTCAATTTGTGATTCATGTCCATTGGAGTAGGTTCCACCCTGCAATATTTCATTCTAAACTTGATTAACAAGTTCTTCAAATACCTTTCCTGAGTTACATATACTCCATGTTGAGTATATGAGACTTCCATGCCCAAAAAATATGACAAGTCTCCCAAGTCACTGATCTTAAACTCTTTCTCCATTTGCTTCTTGAGACTTTTTATACCTTTCTCATCTATACCTGTAAGAATTATGTCATCAACATATATGCACATGTAAATGAACCCATCATCACTTGCTTTGACAAGCAAGCTACTATCTGCTTTAGATACTTGGAAAACAAGTTCCTTCAAGAACTTTACAAGTCTATAATTCCATGCCCTTGGGGCCTGCTTCAAACCATACAAAGCTCTCTTGAGCTTACATACATATTCTAAATACATTTTATCTCGGAACCCTTGTGGTTGCTCCATGAAAACATCATCTAAAATATAACCATTAAGAAAAACATTCTTCACATCTAACTAACATAATCTCCAACCTTTACATGCAGCAATGGCTATAAGTGTCCTGATGGTTGTCATCTTTGCCACAAGACTATAGGTCTCATCATAATATGTACCATATGTCTGAGCATACCCTTTCACAACAAGTCTAGCTTTATACCTAGACACACTTCCATCTGCATACCTCTTTGTCTTGTACACCCATTTGCATCCAATGATCTTCTGACTATTTGGTTTAGGAACCAAATCCCATGTCTCATTCTCCATCAATGCATCATACTCTTCCTGCATAGCTTTCTCCCAATTTTCCTTACCTTTTGCCTCTTCATATGTAGAGGGGTCTTCATCTGCTTTCACCATGTAAGCATAGTCTTTAGTAGTAAAAAAAGAAGTGTCATAGTTATACCTTGTAGGTTGCCATTTGTGTCTTGATGATCTTCTAAGTTCTCCACTTCTTGAAGATTCTGGTTCATCACATTCTGGTCAAACCTTGGCACTTCTTCAACTTCAACTTGTACTTCATTATTCTCTTCTTCATCAAATATTTGAACCTTTGATTTACCTTTCTTTTGATTCAAAACTTCTTCATCACCTGCATGATTATTGATTGTTCCTGCATGCCAAGTACCTTGCTCATCAAATGTAACATCCTTTGATACAAGAAATTGCTTTGTGGATGGACTCCACAACATATAACCCATCTGCTTATCATCATATCCAATGAACACATACTTTTCAGCTTCTGAGATGGAACATATGCATAAGCCAAACATCCAAATACTTTGCAATGATCTAAGGTAGGTATCTTACCCCACCAAGTTTCATATGGTGTCATACCTTGCAAAGCTTAACATGGTAACCTATTAACCAAATATGTAGCTGTATTTACAGCCTCAGCCCACAAATAATTTGGACAATTTTTCTCCTTCATCATTGATCTTGCAAACTCAACAATAGTTCTATTTCTCCTTTCTGCTACACCATTTTGTTGAGGAGAATACCTACAAGAAACTTCCCTTTTTATACCTGCATTCCACAAGTAATCACTGAACTCATTAGAGAAATACTCTCCCCCTCCATCAGACCTTAGTCTCTTCAACTGTTGACCTGTAATTCTTTTTGCATACACATGATAATGTTTAAATGTATTGAATACCTCTGATTTATCTTTGATCACATATATAGTGATCCACCTGGTAACATCATCAACATAAATCACATAATATCTTGAACCATTAATATTGAAATCCTTTGATGGTCCCCACACATCTATGTGTACAAATTCAAGCTTCTCTGAATACATAAACCCATGCTTATTGTATGATTGCTTATGAGCCTTACCTAATTGACATGCCTCACATCAGTATGTCATATGTTGACTTGCAACATTAGGCAATCCAAGCACAGAACCATTATTAACCATATCTTTAGTACCTCTTTCATTGAAATGTCCAAGCCTTTTATGCCAAAGATCTAACTCAGAGATCTTATGTCCTCCATAAGTGAACAAGGCATGACCAACATTACCTTGAATCTTCAATGTGAAAAGTATTCCTTCTTTCTTCCCTGAAACAATCTGCCCAACACTAATTAAATCTTTTGTTATGGTAGGCACATGTAGAAATTTGCTCAAAAGGTTCATACTACCATCTAATATCTTAACATTTCCAATTTGCTTGACTCAATGCTTAGTGTCATCACATGTTTGTACCTCATGCTTTCCCTTTGGTTCTTCAAGATCAGATAAGAGTGCTACATTCCCTGCCACATGATTTGAACAACTTGAGTCAATGTAAGAGAAATGCTCATCATCTTTACCTTGCTTGGATGTTATGTTCATAATGAGTAGAGAATCCTCTTGCTCTTCAATGTAATTATTGAAGTCCCTTCTTCCTCTAAAGCCTCCTTGATAGTTCTTGTTGTTGTAACTTTGATTGTAGTTGTGGTTGTGGTTGCCTCCACCATTGTTGTACCTGCCTCTAGTTTGTCCATAGCTTCCTCTATGGAAGCCTCTTCCACTTTGGTTCCTTGTATTTTTGTAACATTCTTCAGTAGTGTGGTTGTTGAGACCACATATGTTGCATGGTGAACTATTGTAGTGTCTCCCCCTACCTTGCTTCCTCCTCTGGCCCTACCTCTAGTACCTCTTCCTTTACCTACATAATTGGCTTGAGAGGTACTAGCCTCTTCATGTTGTTTTTTACTTTTACCTTTATCCTTAGATTTATTCTTATCTGTATAAAGGGCATAAGATTGGTTACCTCTTGAGTTGTCACCATTTTTGTTGAGCTTTGCTTCATGGGTGAAGAGTTGTCCCATCAAGGTGTTGAGATTAGGTATCTACATATCCATGTAGAGATCCATTGCAGTGGTGAAGGATTCCCACTTGTCATCAGCTTTAATCCCATTTATGATCTGCCTCACTATGTGCTCTTCCTCTATCTCTTGTCCAATGCTAGCAAGTTGGTCTGAAACATCTTTCATTTTGGTTACATAGTCGGCTACTCCTTGCTTTGATTGCTTCTTGAGAGTTGTGAATTCCATCCACAATTGATTCTTCCTAGCTCTTGTGTTGGAGGAGAAGTATGATGAAAGCACTTCCCAAGTCTCTTGGGAGGTTTTACAGTTTCTAACATAAGATAACAAGAAATCAAAGATTGAGTTTAGTAAATATGACCTTGCAAGAGCATCCTTTTCACACCATGTGGTTAGCTTCTCTTGCTCTTCCCTTGTTGGTTGATTCTTGCTCCTAAGGATTGGCATGTCTTCATCTCTTGAGATGTGTCCATATAGGCTTCTCCCTTGAAGGTATGCTTGCATCCTTAGGGACCATGCTGAGTAGTTTTTCCTTTCCAATTTCTCAATGAAGGATGGAAAACAATCTCCCATCTTGATTTTGCTTGCTCTGATACCATTATTGGAGGAGATGGTGGATAATCACAAGAGATGAGTTGGTGTAGCTAAATCCTACTTCACACCTACTATAAGTGATGGCTTGAGAGTATTGTGGGCCTCCTTGACTAGCTAATAAGCATAAATGATCAGCTTGGAAGATGGTGCTCAAATGATAGACTCAAAATAGATAGGTAGTCATATGATCTAATGCACAAAACTTGTTATTTTGGTTGAGACACCTGCTTTAGTGTTTTTCTCAATTATCTGAGTACAGTAGAAATTAGTAAAATTCTTTTTGGGGATCTTCAATTAGCTTAAGAAGCTACCATTCATGAGTGGAATCATCTAAAATGATAAACTATATGCAGAGAATTATGTTTAGAAAGTAAAGCAACACCCTCGACTTTTACGGGCCTACACAATCACAGACCAGTGAGCATTAATCGACTGACATCTAATGATTACAAGAACCAAATTCAATGAAACTTTGTAGGATCAATGTAGACAGTATGTTAAATATGTTAGGCTTTGAAGCATGCAAAATGATACACTACATAGTGAGAACCAGCTCAGACAAAATCACTATTCTGATGGAGTGTGACAGAGATATGAGAGTAGGAAGTAATGAACATGTATTGACTAACTCATGTAAAATTACAAAGTCATTGGCAATAAGGCATTGGTCAATGAGTGTAGGATGAGAGAGCTATGAGGTGAGCTCCTTGTCTCAAAGAAGATACATGGAAATGATCTCAAAACCTTGAGATGCAAGCGGGATTTTCTTCTTAACTTCTATAACTTTGTGTTGGAGCCAAGCATTTGAATTAAAATTCAAATCCTCACCTAAACGCAATCCTAAAGTATAGGATTTATTATGTCTTGATTTTATCCACAAAATGATATGAGATTCCAAGCTTCCTAACTCCTTGTGGGTCTACATCACTTTTACAATGAGTAACTCGACTCAAAGTTACAAGAGGTTGTACATATGAAGCTTCTCAATGTTGGTGTAAATCACAAGCCTACACATTTGGCTTGAAAGATATCTTGAAGATCCTACACATGTGAAGAAGCATAGGAACTAGTGTTAGTGATTAATTACCACTTTATCTCCTTGTAAAAGTCAAATTTACTTGGAATATCTTTTAATCACCTACCAAAAGGATTTGTGGAGAAAAGTTATCTATTTGATTGAAGGAATATCTCCTATGATATAGGAGCTTGATCATAGGGAGCCAAAAGTTTGAATTTGAATTCAAATTTTTACTCATTCTCTATAAAAATGGTCATGGAAAAGTTGTGGGTAGAACTCATCACTCCCGAGCTTCTCATTACTGATTTTGAGTGTCTGTGAGGCCTACACTCTAGCCCACACCTATCTACACCATTAGCCAATGATTTCAATGCCAATGGATTGGTATACAAGTGTTCATTAATACATACATTCACATTGTTCATTTCTGAGTTCTCTGTCATACTACTCAAAAGTCTGTTACCTTGTGGAGTGCATATCTCAGTCATTTCTCCATCAAATTCAGTGATTCAAAGCTTTTTGGATCCACTTGAAGTTATCTACATGCTCTCAAAGTTTGAAGAGATTCCATTCAGCCATTTCAGAGAAATACGCGTCGCGGTGATCACAGGTCAAAGTCTGCTATAGTCCTAAAAATCGGGGGTATAGCTTTACTTGCTAAATTGATTTCTCTTAGCATAGTTTATCTTTTTACATAGTTCCACTTGGAATAGTTAGCTTGCTAAGCTAATTAGATACCGCTAAAAGGAATTTTTCCAATTCCTATTGTGCTGGTCATACTGAGCAAAATACCCAGCAAGTGTCAAGACATAAATAGAAGGTTTTCTTGAGATTGAGAGTTTCAAAGTTATCTGTTTTGATTCAATCACTGGACACATCACTTCCAAAGTACATAGGCCATTTTATGGTGTCATTGGAAAGCTAAGGATGTCCACTTATCAAGTCTGAAGCAAAAAAGAGCAGGTACAAAGCAGGTTTTGGTAGTACTACTCAATCTCTTGGAGCATCCATCCATCTTTCCCAACGATGGTATTAGAGCAAACTAAGGTAAAATGGGAGATGGTTTTCCTTCATTTATTGATAAATTGGACAGGAACAACTATCAAGGATGGTCTCTAAGGATGAAGACCTACTTACAAGGAAGGAGTCTCTATGGATACATCTCAGGAGATGAGGAATTGCCCTCATTCAAAACAAGAGGATATTAGAAATTGTAAGACATCCCAACAGACTTGGGAAACCTTGTCATCTTATTTTTCCTCCAACACAAGGGCTAGGAAAAATCAGTTATGGATTGAATTCACAACATTGAGGAAGCAGCCTAAGCAAGCTGTTTTAGAATTTGTGACCAAGATTAAAGATGTAGCAGATCAGTTAGCAAGCATAAGAGAAGAGATTGAAGAAGAGCAGATTGTACGGCAAGTGCTCAATGGGATCAAGGCTGATGACAAATGGGAAAGCTTCACCACTGCCATGGATCTTTACATGGATGGACATGCAAATTCCAGATCTTAGAACTCTCATGGGACAATTGTTTACTCATGAAGCAAAGCTCAACAAGAATGGAGATACATCCAAAGGTAATAACTCTTCTGCCCTATACACTGATAAGAAGTCTAAAGATAAAGGCAAAAGCAAGAAGATGGAAGTTGAAGGCTCTACCTCCCAAGCCAACTATGCAGGGAGAGGTAGATCATCAAGAGGAAGGGGCAGAGGAGGTAAGCAAGGTAGGGGGAGATCCTATAACTCCTCACCATGCAACATTTGTGGTATATCAAATCATACTACAGATGAGTGTTTCACGAATTACAAGAATCAAAGAGGAAGAGGATACCAAAGGGGTGGATACTCACAGTCAAGAGGTAGATTCAACCATCACCAAGGCTACAACAACAATAATTACAATTGCAACTACCAAGGAGGATTCAAGTCCACAAAGGACTACAACAACTACACAGACGAGTAAGATGACTCTCTTCTGATCATGAACATGACTTCAAAATCAGGTACAAATGATGACCACCTATTCTACATTGACTCAGGATGCTCAAATCATGTGGCTGGCAATGTAGCACTACTCTCTGATCTTGAGGAACCAAAAGGTAAGCATCAAGTCCAAACAAGTGATGACACCAAGCACTCAGTAGTTAAAGTTGGAAATGTTAAGACTTGTGATGGAAATCAGAATTTGTTGAGCAGGGTACTCTATGTACCAACCATTACCAAAAATCTGATGAGTGTTGGACAGATTCTGGAGAAAGGTTTGTAGGTTAAATTCAACCAATATGGAGCATTTCTGGAGGATCCAAGGCATGGGTTCAAGAGGATTGCTAAAGGAGAAAAATCAGGTAGACTTTTCACTTTTGAGTTAGAAGACACAAAGAATATTGCACTATACAATTATAAGGATCAAACACTTTCAGAGCTTGAGATTTGGCACAAAAGATTAGGGCATAAAGGAGAAAGAACTTTGAAGCAAATATGCAGGGACAAACGTGTGCTTGGAATACCAAATGTATCCAAGCAACATATGATTTATAAAAGGGGTGCTTGTCAATTTGGGAAGTCTCACAGGTTACCAACTCAAGGAAAGGTTACATGCATGAAGACTACCTTGAACTTGTCCATACAGATGTATGGGGACCAAGCAAAGACCCCTCAGTCTCAGGATCAAGGTAATATGTATCTTTTATTGATGATTATAGCAGATGGACTATATTGTACTTCATGAAGCACAAAGATGAGGTGTTTAATATCTTTAAAAAATATCTTGCACTTGTTGAAAATCAAACAGGAAAAAATTTGAAGAGGCTAAGGTCAAATAGAGGAGGTGAGTACTTCTCCAATGAGTTTGAAAACCTCTTGCGGGACAGAGGCATCAAAAGAGAAATCACCACAAGGTATTCTCTTGAACAGAATGGGGTAGCTGAGAGAAGAAATACGTTGATTGTTGAGACAGCTAGGTCTATGTTGAATGAAAAAAAGTTACCTAACTATCTATGGGCAGAGAGTGTTTCTACTGCCACTTACCTCATAAACAGGTTACCATCTAAGTCCCTTGATGGGATGACACCCTATGAAGCATGGCATGGTAAGAGACCCTCACTAGACCATTGCAGGATATTTGGATGTGTAGCATATGCACACATTCCTTCTCATATAAGAGGAACGCTAGACCCAAAGGCTGAAAAGTGCATCTTTATTGGATATGATCTAAATCAAAAAGGATACAGGTTTTATAACCCTTCCAATAAGGGATTCAGGGTGAGTAGAGATGTTGTCTTTGATGAAAATGATTCTTGGTATGAGAATGAATGCAGGAAGGTTAAACTACCCTATGATTTGGAAGAAGACTTTCCAAGTCTTGCAAAGGAGGAACCTACTCACATTGAAGACTCAAGTTCAGATGATAAAGATACTATCAACCTTGAAGAGTTCAAGGCATGGAAGTCCAAGGGCAAAATGAAGATGAAGAAGCTTGAAGACATACCTGAATCTTCAACTCAATCAATCAGGAGATCACAAAGAGAAAGCAAAAAACCTATCAGATATGGGTATGATACATCTCTTGTTACTAAACATTCTATTTATCTTGCCAAAGATTTGTCAATTGAATAACCAGGATCATATGAAGAAGCCATAACCAAGACAGAATGGAAAGAATCTATGGATGAGGAGATTGAAGCACTCAAGGAGAGTGATACATGGGACTTAGTACCAAAGAAGGACTCCATGAAGGTAATAGGATACAGATGGATCTATAAGCTTAAAAGAAATTCTGATGGCACAATTAATAGGTACAAAGCGAGATTGGTAGCCAAGGGTTTTGCACAAACCCAAGGCATTGACTATGAAGAGACATTTTCTCTTGTGGCCAAGATGCCAACTATCATAGTGTTGGTAAGTGTGGCTGCATCAAAAAATTGGAACATGTACCAATTGGATGTCAAGAATGCTTTCTGGAATGGATGGATTTCAGAGGAGGTATATATGTCACAACCTCCTGGCTATGAGGACCCTAAGAAGGTAACATATGTTTGCAAATTAAAAAAGGTTTTATATGGATTGAAGCAGGCACCTAGGGCATGGAATTAGAGGTTAATTACATATCTCCAAGACCAAGGTTTTGTTATGAGCAAGGCAGATACTTCTCTATTTATTAAGAGAAGTAATTCAGAGGTAATATACCTTTGTGTTTATGTTGATGACATTGAAACTACAGGTAATAATGTCAATGGAATCAGACAAATCAAGAGCCGGATGATGAAGGAGTTCAAAATCAATGATCTTGGTCTATTGAAGTATTTTCTTTGGGTTGAGTTAGTTTATACTAACTCAGGAATATAGATTACTCAGAAAAAATACATACAGGATATGTTGAAGAAGTTTCACTTGCAGAATGCCAAAGTAGCAAGCACTCCAATGGAGGTAAACCTAAAACTAAGTGCCCATGAAGGTGATGAAGTCAAAAACATTACATGTTACCAAAGTATGGTGGGTAGCTTGAACTATGCTACCTTAACAAGGATAGATATTGCATATGGAGTTAGTGTGCTAAGTGAGTTTATGCACAAGCCAATGACACCTCACTTAGAGGTTGCCAAGAGAATCTTGAAGTATCTCAAGGGTACACAGAACCATGGTTTGTATTTTCCTTACACTTCAGATATTGATATCAAAATTTATTCAGATGCAGATTGGGCAGGATGCAAGGATAATAGGAGGAGCACTTCTGGATATATTTCTTTTGCAGGTGATAAGCCAATATCTTGGTCTCCAAAGAAGCAACCAAATGTTGCATTGTCTTCTACAGAAGCAAAGTATAGAGGACTGGCTAATGCCACACAAGAAGCCATATGGATTAAGCTTTTGTATACAGAATTGGGTTTATATACTAGGTCTCCAATACTCTTTAGAGATAATACAAGTTCTATTCACCTTGCAGCTAATCCTATCTATCATGCTAGGACCAAACAGATAGAGGTCCATTACCATTATGTGAGAGAAAAGTTGATAAGCAAAGACATTCAACTAACCTATGTGTCAACCAACCTGTAGTGTGCAGATTTGTTGACTAAAGCTTTGGATGGAACCAAACTTTGTAGATTCAAAGCAATGATTGGATTGCAGGATATACATGAAGATTGAAGATGAAGACCAAGCCAAAATGTATGTCTTGAGGGGGAGCTGTTGGTGTAAATCACAAGCCTACACATTTGGCATGAAAGATATCTTGAAGATCCTACACATGTGAAGAACCATAGGAACTAGTGTTAGTGGTTAATTACCACTTTATCTTCTTGTAAAAGTCAAATTGACTTGGAATCTTTTGTAATCACCTACCAAAAGGATTCGTGGAAAAAAGTTAGCTATTTGATTGAAGGAATATCTCATAGGACATAGGAGCTTGATCATAGGGAGCCAAAAGTTTGAATTTGAATTCAAATTTTTACTCATTCTCTATAAAAATGGTCATGGAAAAGTCGCAGGTAGAACTCATCACTCCCAAGCTTCTCATTACTGATTTTGAGTGTGTGTAAGGCCTACACTCTAGCCCACACCTATCTACACCATTAGGCAATGATTTTCATGCCAATGGATTTGTATACAAGTGTTCATTAATACATACATTCACATTGTTCATTTCTGAGTTCTCTCTCATACTACTCAAAAGTCTATCAACTTGTGGAGTGCATATCTCAGTCATTTCTGCATCAAATTTAGTGATTCAAAGCTTGTTGGATCCAGCTTGAAGTTATCTACATGCTATCAAAATATGCGTTGAGGTGACCACAGGTCAAAGTCTGCTAGAGTCCTAAAAAATCGGGGGTATAGCTTTACTTGCTAAATTGATTTCTCTTAGCATAGTTTATCTTTTTACATAGTTCAACTTGGAATAGTTAGCTTGCTAAGCTAATTAGATACCCCTAAGAGGAATTTTTCCAATTCCTACTATGTTGGTCAAACTGAGCAAAATACCCAGCATGTGTCAAGACATAAATAGAAGGTTTTCTTGAGATTGAGAGTTTCAAGGTTATCTGTTTTGATTCAATCATTGGACACATCACTTCCAAAGTACATAGGCCATTTTATGGTTTCATTGGAAAGCTAAGGATGTCCACTTATCAAGTCTGAAGCAAAAGAGGGCTGGTACAAAGCAGGTTTTGGCAATACCTACTCAATCTCTTGGAGCATCCATCCATCTTTCCCAACGGTGGTATCAGAGCAAACTAAGATAAAATGGGAGATGGTTTTCCTTCATTTATTGATAAAATGGACAGGAACAACTATCAAGCATGGTCTCTAAGGATGAAGACCTACTTACAAGGAAGGAGTCTCTATGGATACATCTCAGGAGATGAGGAATTGCCCTCATTCAAAACAAGAGGATATTATAAATTGTAAGACATCCCAAGAGACTTGTGAAACCTTGTCATCTTATTTTTCCTTCAACACAAGGGCTAGGAAAAATCAGTTATGGATTGAATTCACAACATTGAGGAAGCAACCTAAGCAAGTTGTTTTAGAATTTGTGACCAAGATTAAAGATGTAGCAGATCAGTTAGCAAACATAGGACAAGAGATTGAAGAAGAGCAGATTGTAAGGCAAGTGATCAATGGGATCAAGGCTGATGACAAATGGGAAAGCTTCACCACTGCTATGGATCTTTACATGGACATGGAAATTCCAGATCTTAGAACTCTCATGGGACAATTGTTTACTCATGAAGCAAAGCTCAACAAGAATGGAGATACATCCAAAGGTAATAACTCTTCTGCCCTATACACTGATAAGAAGTCTAAAGATAAAGGCAAAAGCAAGAAGATGGAAGTTGAAGGCTCTACCTCCCAAGCCAACTATGCAGGGAGAGGTAGATCATCAAGAGGAAGGGGCAAAGGAGGTAAGCAAGGTAGGGGGAGATCCTATAACTCCTCACCATGCAACATTTGTGGTTTATCAAATCATACTACAGATGAGTGTTTCAGGAATTACAAGAATTAGAGAGGAAGAGGATGCCAAAGGGGTGGATACTCACAGTCAAGAGGTAGATTCAACCATCACCAAGGCTACAACAACAATAATTACAATTGCAACTACCAAGGAGGATTCAAATCCAGAAAGGACTGCAAGAACTACACAGACGAGCAAGATGACTCTCTTCTGATCATGAACATGACTTCAAAATCAGGTACAAATGATGACCACCTATTCTACATTGACTCAGGATGCTCAAATCATGTGGCTGGCAATGTAGCACTACTCTCTGATCTTGAGGAACCAAAAGGTAAGCATCAAGTCCAAACAGGTGATGACACCAAGCACTCAATAATTAAAGTTGGAAATGTTAAGACTTGTGATGGAAATCAGAATTTGTTGAGCAGGGTACTCTATGTACCAACCATTACCAAAAATCTGATGAGTGTTGGACAGATTCTGGAGAAACGTTTGCAAGTTAGATTCAACCAATATGGAGCATTTGTGGAGGATCCAAGGCATGGGTTCAAGAGGATTGCTAAAGGAGAAAAATCAGGTAGACTTTTCACTTTTGAGTTAGAAGACACAAAGAATATTGCACTATATAGTTATAAGGATCAAACACTTTCAGAGCTTGAGATTTGGCACAAAAGATTAGGGCATATAGGAGAAAGAACTTTGAAGCAAATATCCAGGGACCAATGTGTGCTTAGAATACCAAATGTATCCAAGCAACATATGATTTATAAGTGTGGTGCTTGTCAATTTGGGAAGTCTCACAGGTTACCCTACTCAAGGAAAGGTAACATGCACGAAGACTACCTAGAACTTGTCCATACAGATGTATGGCGACCAAGCAAAGACCCCTCAGTCTCACGATCAAGGTACTATGTATCTTTTATTGATGATTATAGCAGATGGAATATATTGTACTTCATGAAGCACAAAGATGAGGTGTTTAATTGCTTTAAAAAATATCTTGCACTTGTTGAAAATCAAACAGAAAAAGTTTGAAGAGGCTAAGGTCAAATGGAGGAGGTGTGTACTTCTCCAATCAGTTTGAAAACCTCTTGCGGGACAGAGGCATCAAAAGAGAAATCACCACAAGGTATTCTCTTGAACAGAATGGGGTAGCTGAGAGAAGAAATACGTTGATTGTTGAGACAGCTAGGTCTATGTTGAATGAAAAAAAGTTACCTAACTATCTATGGGCAGAGAGTATTTCTACTGCCACTTACCTCATAAACAGGTTACCATCTAAGTCCCTTGATGGAATGACACCCTATGAAGCATGGCATGGTAAGAGACCCTCACTAGACCATTGCAAGATATTTGGATGTGTAGCATATGTACACATTCCTTCTCAGATAAGAGGAAAGCTAGACCCAAAGGCTGAAAAGTGCATCTTTATTGGATATGATCTAAATAAAAAAGGATACAGGTTTTATAACCCTTCCAATAAGGGATTCATGGTGAGTAGAGATGTTGTCTTTGATGAAAATGATTCTTGGTATGAGAATGAATGCAGGAAGGTTAAACTACCCTATGATTTGGAAGAAGACTTTCCAAGTCTTGCAAAGGAGGAACCTACTCAGATTGAAGACTCAAGTTCAGATGATGAAGATACTATCAACCTTGAAGAGTTCAAGACATGGAAGTCCAAGGGCAAAATGAAGATGATGAAGCTTGAAGACATACCTGAATCTTCAACTCAATCATTCAAGAGATCACAAAGAGAAAGCAAAAAACCTATCAGATATGGGTATGATACATCTCTTGTTACTAAACATTCTATTTATCTTGCCAAAGATTTGTCAATTGAAGAACCAAGATCATATGAAGAAGCCATAACCAAGACAGAATGGAAAGAATCTATGGATGAGGAGATTGAAGCACTCAAGGAGAGTGATACATGGGACTTAGTACCAAAGAAGGACTCCATGAAGGTAATAGGATCCAGGTGGATCTATAAGCTTAAAAGAAATTCTAATGGCACAATTAATAGGTACAAAGCCAGATTGGTATGCAAGGGTTTTGCACAAACCCAAGGCATTGACTATGAAGAGACATTTTCTTTTGTGGCAAGATGCCAACTATCAGAGTGTTGGTAAGTGTGGCTGCATCAAAAAATTGGAACATGTACCAATTGGATGTCAAGAATGCTTTCTGGAATCGATGGATTTTAGAGGAGGTATATATGTCACAACCTCCTGGCTATGAGGACCCTAAGAAGGTAACATATGTTTGCAAATTAAAAAAGGCTTTATATGGATTGAAGCAGGCACTTAGGGCATGGAATTAGAGGTTAATTACATATCTCCAAGACCAAGGTTTTGTTATGAGCAAGGAAGATACTTCTCTATTCATTAAGAGAAGTAATTCAGAGGTAATATACCTTTGTGTTTATGTTGATGACATTATAATTACAGGTAACGATATCAATGGAATCAGACAAATCAAGAGCCAGATGATGAAGGAGTTCAAGATCAATGATCTTGGTCTATTAAAGTATTTTCTTTGGCTTGAGTTAGTTTATACTAACTCAGGAATATACATTACTCAGAAAAAATACATATAGGATATGTTGAAGAAGTTTCACTTGCAGGATGCCAAAGTAGCAAGCACTCCAATGGAGGTAAACCTAAAACTAAGTGCCCATGAAGGTGATGAAGTCAAAGACATTACATGTTACCAAAGTATGGTGGGTAGCTTGAACTATGCTACCTTAACAAGGATAGATATTGCATATGGAGTTAGTGTGCTAAGTGAGTTTATGCACAAGCCAAGGACACCTCACTTAGAGGCTGCCAAGAGAATCTTGAAGTATCTCAAGGGTACAGAGAACCATGGTTTGTATTTTCCTTACACTTCAGATATTGATATCAAAATTTATTCAGATGCAGATTGGGCAGGATGCAAGGATAATAGGAGGAGCACTTCTGGATATATTTCTTTTGCAGGTGATAAGCCAATATCTTCGTCTGCAAAGAAGCAACCAACTGTTGCATTGTTTTCTACAGAAGTAGAGTATAGAGGACTCGCTAATGCCACACAAGAAGCCATATGGATTAAGCTTTTGTATACAGAATTGGGTTTATATACTAGGTCTCCAATACTATTTGGAGATAATACAAGTTCTCTTCACCTTGCAGCTAATCCTATCTATCATGCTAGGACCAAACAGATAGAGGTCCATTACCATTATGTGAGAGAAAAGTTCATAAGCAAAGACATTCAACTAACCTATGTGTCAACCAACATGCAGTGTGCAGATTTGTTGACTAAAGCTTTGGATGGAACCAAACTTTGTAGATTCAAAGCAATGATTGGATTGCAGGATATACATGAAGATTGAAGATGAAGACCAAGCCAAAATGTTTGTCTTGAGGGGGAGCTGTTGGTGTAAATCACAAGCCTACACATTTGGCTTGAAAGATATCTTGAAGATCCTACACATGTGAAGAAGCATAGGAACTAGTGTTAGTGGTTAATTACCACTTTATCTCCTTGTAAAAGTCAAATTGACTTGGAATCTTTTGTAATCACCTACCAAAAGGATTCGTGGAAAAAAGTTAGCTATTTGATTGAAGGAAAAGCTCATAGGATATAGGAGCTTGATCATAGGGATCCAAAAGTTTGAATTTGAATTCAAATTTTTACTCATTCTCTATAAAAATGGTCATGGAAAAGTCGCGTGTAGAACTCATCACTCCCAAGCTTCTCATTATTGATTTTGAGTGTGTGTAAGGCCTACACTCTAGCCCACACCTATCTACACCATTAGGCAATGATTTTCATGCCAAAGGATTTGTATACAAGTGTTCATTAATACATACATTCACATTGTGCATTTCTGAGTTCTCTATCATACTACTCAAAAGTCTATCAACTTGTGGAGTGCATATCTCAGTCATTTCTCCATCAAATTCAGTGATTAAAAGCTTGTTGGATCCAGCTTGAAGTTATCTACATGCTGTCAAAATACGCGTCGAGGTGATCACAGGTCAAAGTCTGCTAGAGTCCTAAAAAATCGGGGGTATAGCTTTACTTGCTAAATTGATTTCTCTTAGCATAGTTTATCCTTTTACATAATTCCAATTGGAAACATTAGCTTGCTAAGCTAATTAGATACCCCTAAAAGGAATTCTTCCAATTCCTACTGTGCTAGTCATACTGAGCAAAATACCCAGCAAGTGTAAAGACATAAATAGAAGGTTTTCTTGAGATTGAGAGTTTCAAGGTTATCTGTTTTGATTCAATCATTGGACACATCACTTCCAAAGTACATAGGCCATTTTATGGTTTCATTGGAAAGCTAAGGATGTCCACTTATCAAGTTTGAAGCAAAAGAGGGCTGGTACAAAGCAGGTTTTGGCAGTACCTACTCAATCTCTTGGAGCATCCATCCATCTTTCCCAACGGTGGTATCAGAGCAAACTAAGGTAAAATGGGAGATGCTTTTCCTTCATTTATTGATAAAATGGACAGAAACAACTATCAAGCATGGTCTCTTAGGATGAAGACCTACTTACAAGGAAGGAGTCTCTATGGATACATCTCAGGAGATGAGGAATTGCCCTCATTCAAAACAAGAGGATATTAGAAATTGTAAGACATCCCAAGAGACTTGGGAAACCTTGTCATCTTATTTTTCCTCCAACACAAGGGCTAGGAAAAATCAGTTATGGATTGAATTCACAACATTGAGGAAGCAACCTAAGCAAGCTGTTTTAGAATTTGTGACCAAGATTAAAGATGTAGCAGATCAGTTATCAAGCATAAGACAAGAGATTGAAGAAGAGCAGATTGGAAGGCAAGTTATCAATGCGATCAAGGCTGATGACAAATGGGAAAGCTTCACCTTTGCCATGGATCTTTACATGGACATGCAAATTCTAGATCTTACAACTCTCATGGGACAATTGTTTACTCATGAAGCAAAGCTCAACAAGAATGGAGATACATCCAAAGGTAATAACTCTTCTGCCCTATACACTGATAAGAAGTCTAAAGATAAAGGCAAAAGCAAGAAGATGGAAGCTAAAGGCCCTACCTCCCAAGCCAACTATGTATGGAGAGGTAGATCATCAAGAGGAGCGGGCAGAGGAGGTAAGCAAGGTAGGGGGAGATCCTATAACTCCTCACCATGCAACATTTGTGGTTTATCAAATCATACTACAGATGAGTGTTTCAAGAATTACAAGAATCAGAGAGGAAGAGGATACCAAAGGGGTGGATACTCACAGTCAAGAGGTAGATTCAACCATCACCAAGGTTACAACAACTACAACAACAACAATAATTACAATTGCAACTACCAAGAAGGATTCAAATCTAGAAAGGACTACAACAACTACACAGTCGAGCAGGATGACTCTCTTCTGATCATGAACATGGCTTCAAAATCAGGTACAAATGATGACCACCTATTCTACATTGACTCAGGATGCTCAAATCATGTGGCTAGCAATGTAGCACTACTCTCTTGAGGAACCAAAAGGTAAGCATCAAGTCCAAACAGGTGATGACACCAAGCACTCAGTAGTTAAAGTTGGAAATGTTAAGACTTGTGATGGAAATCAAAATTTGTTGAGCAGGGTACTCTATGTACCAACCATTACCAAAAATCTGATGAGTGTTAGACAGATTCTAGAGAAAGGTTTGCAGGTTAGATTCAACCAATATGGAGCATTTGTGGAGGATCGAAGGCATGGGTTCAAGAGGATTGCTTAAGGAGAAAAATCAGGTAGACTTTTCACTTTTCAGTTAGAAGACACAAAGAATATTGCACTATATAGTTATAAGGATCAAACACTTTCAGAGCTTGAGATTTGGCACAAAAGATTAGGGCATATACAAGAAAGAACTTTGAAGCAAATATGCAGGGACCAATGTGTGCTTAGAATACCAAATGTATCCAAGCAACATATGATTTATAAGTTTGGTGCTTGTCTATTTGGGAAGTCTCATAGGTTACCCAACTCAAGGAAAGGTTACATGCATGAAGACTACCTATTCAGACAGATGTATGGGGACTAAGCAAAGACCCCTCAGTCTCAAGATCAAGGTACTATGTATCTTTTATTGATGATTATAGCAGATGGACTATATTGTACTTCATGAAGCACAAAGATGAGGTGTTTAATTGCTTTAAAAAATATTTTGCACTTGTTGAAAATCAAACAGGAAAAACTTTGAAGAGGCTAAGGTCAAATGTTGGAGGTGAGTACTTCTCCAATGAGTTTGAAAACATCTTGCCGGACAGAGGCATCAAAAGAGAAATCACCACAAGGTATTCTCCTGAACAGAATGGGGAAGTTGAGAGAATAAATAGGTTGATTGTTGAGACAACTAGGTCTATGTTGAATGAAAAAAAGTTACCTAACTATCTATGGGCAGAGAGTGTTTCTACTGCCACTTACGTCATAAACAGGTTACCATCTAAGTCCCTTGATGGGATGACACCCTATGAAGCATGGCATGGTAAGAGACCCTCACTAGACCATTGCAGGATATTTGGATGTGCAGCATATGTACACATTCCTTCTCAGATAAGAGGAAAGCTAGACCCAAAGGCTGAAAAGTGCATCTTTATTAGATATGATCTAAATAAAAAAGGATAGAGGTTTTATAACCCTTCCAATAAGGGATTCATGGTGAGTAGAGATGGTTTCTTTGATGAAAATGATTCTTGGTATGAGAATGAATGCAGGAAGGTTAAACTACCCTATGATTTGGAAGAAGACTTTCGAAGTCTTGCAAAGGAGGAACCTACTCTGTTTGAAGACGCAAGTTCAGATGATGAAGTTACTATCAACCTTGAAGAGTTCAAGGCATGGAAGTCCAAGGGCAAAATGAAGATGAAGAAGCTTGAAGACATACCTGAATCTTCAACTCAATCAATTAGGAGATCACAAAGAGAAAGCAAAAAACCTATCAGATATGGGTATGATACATCTCTTGTTACTAAACATTCTATTTATCTTGCCAAAGATTTGTCAATTGAAGAACCAGGATCATATGAAGAAGCCATAACCAAGACAGAATGGAAAGAATCTATGGATGAGGAGTTTGAAGCACTCAAGGAGAGTGATACATGCGACTTAGTACCAAAGAAGGACTCCATGAAAGGTAATAGGATGCAGATGGATCTATAAGCTTAAAAGAAATTCTGATGGCACAATTAATAGGTACAAAGCCAGACTGGTAGCCACGGGTTTTGCACAAACCCAAGGCATTGACTATGAAGAGACATTTTCTCTTGTGGCCAAGATGCCAACTATCAGAGTGTTGGTAAGTGTGGCTGCATCAAAAAATTGGAACATGTACCAATTGGATGTCAAGAATGCTTTCTTGAATGGAGGGATTTCAGAGGAGGTATATATGTCACAACCTCCTGGCTATGAGGACCCTAAGAAGGTAACATATGTTTGCAAATTAAAAAAGGCTTTATATGGATTGAAGGAGGCACCTAGGGCATGGAATTAGAGGTTAACTACATATCTCCAAGACCAAGGTTTTGTTATGAGCAAGGCAGATACTTCTCTATTCATTAAGAGAAGTAATTCAGAGGTAATATACCTTTGTGTTTATGTTGATGACATTATAATTACAGGTAATGATGTCAATGGAATCAGACAAATCAAGAGCCAGATGATGAAGGAGTTCAAGATCAATGATCTTGGTCTATTGAACTATTTTCTTTGGCTTGAGTTAGTTTATACTAACTCAGGAATATACCTTACTCAGAGAAAATACATACAGGATATGTTGAAGAACTTTCACTTGCAGGATGCCAAAAGTAGAAAGCACTCCAATGGAGGTAAACCTAATTAAACCTAAAACTAAGTGCCCATGAAGGTGATGAAGTCAAAGACATTACATGTTACCAAAGTATGGTGGGTAGCTTGAACTATGCTACCTTAACAAGGATAGATATTGCATATGGAGTTAGTGTGCTAAGTGAGTTTATGCACAAGCCAAGGACACCTCACTTAGAGGCTGCTAAGAGAATCTTGAAGTATCCAAGGGTACACAGAACCATGGTTTGTATTTTCCTTACACTTCAGATATTGATATCAAAATTTATTCACATGCAGATTGGGCAGGATGCAAGGATAATAGGAGGAGCACTTCTAGATATATTTCTTTTGCAGGTGATAAGCCAATATCTTGGTCTCCAAAGAAGCAACCAAATGTTGCATTGTCTTCTCCAGAAGCAGAGTATAGAGGACTGGCTAATGCCACACAAGAAGCCATATGGATTAAGCTTTTGTATACAGAATTGGGTTTATATACTAGGTCTCCAATACTCTTTGGAGATAATACAAGTTCTATAGAGGACTGGCTAATGCCACACAAGAAGCCATATGGATTAAGCTTTTGTATACAGAATTGGGTTTATATACTAGGTCTCCAATACTCTTTGGAGATAATACAAGTTCTCTTCACCTTGCAGCTAATCCTATCTATCATGCTAGGACCAAACAGATAGAGGTCCATTACCATTATGTGAGAGAAAAGTTGATAAGCAAAGACATTCAACTAACCTATGTGTCAACCAACATGTAGTGTGCAGATTTGTTGACTAAAGCTTTGGATGGAACCAAACTTTGTAGATTCAAAGCAATGATTGGATTGCAGGATATACATGAAGATTGAAGATGAAGACTGAGCCAAAATGTTTTTCTTGAGGGGGAGCTGTTGGTGTAAATCACAAGCCTACACATTTGGCTTGAAAGATATCTTGAAGATCCTACACATGTGAAGAAGCATAGGAACTAGTGTTAGTGGTTAATTACCACTTTATCTCCTTGTAAAAGTCAAATTGACTTGGAATCTTTTGTAATCACCTACCAAAAGGATTCGTGGAAAAAAGTTAGCTATTTGATTGAAGGAATATCTCATAGGATATAGGAGCTTGATCATAGGGAGCCAAAAGTTTGAATCTGAATTCAAATTTTTACTCATTCTCTATAAAAATGGTCATGGAAAAGTCGCGGGTAGAACTCATCACTCCCAAGCTTCTCATTACTGATTTTGAGTGTGTGTAAGGTCTACACTCTAGCCCACACCTATCTACACCATTAGGCAATGATTTTCATGCCGATGGATTTGTATATAAGTGTTCATTAATACATACATTCACATTGTTCATTTTTGAGTTCTCTTTCATACTACTCAAAAGTCTGTCAACTTGTGGAGTGCATATCTCAGTCATTTCTCCATCAAATTCAGTGATTAAAAGCTTGTTTGATCCAGCTTGAAGTTATCTACATGTTGTCAAAATACGCGTCGAGGTGATCACAGGTCAAAGTCTGCTACAGTCCTAAAAAATTGGGGGTATAGCTTTACTTGCTAAATTTATTTCTCTTAGCATAGTTTATCTTTTTACATAATTCCACTTGGAATAGTTAGCTTGCTAAGCTAATTAGATACCGCTAAAAGGTATTTTTCCAATTCCTATTATGTTGTTCATACTGAGCAAAATACCTAGCAGGTGTCAAGACATAAATAGAAGGTTTTCTTGAGATTGAGAGTTTCAAAGTTATCTGTTTTGATTCAATCATTGCACACATCACTTCCAAAGTACATAGGCCATTTAATGGTGTCATTGGAAAGCTAAGGATGTCCACTTATCAAGTCTGAAGCAAAAGAGGGCTGGTACAAAGCAGGTTTTGGCAGTACCTACTCAATCTCTTGGAGCATCCATCCATCTTTCCCAACACTCAAGTGACACGCTAGTATACCAAGCTTATGTGTGTGCATCAAGTATGTAGGCTTGGACTTAATTTTACGAACACTTATTATGGTGACAATCTTCTGAGAACTACAATCATCTCTGATGAACTACATGAGTGTTTTACTCGGAGTCCAATTCGATGATTTTCTGGCAATTTATGGAGGTCAATTCAATCAATTGGAAGCATCAGTTCTCTGTTTTAACTAAGAACAATATTTTTGTTGCGACATCCGACAATAGAAGTGCCATCAATGCTCGATACATTGAAAATCAAGGACAAGCGTGATAATTATAGCTGACTACTAGGTGATGCTTATCTGATCTGACATTTCTCAATAACCCAACTAGGCTCTCTCTTATCTGTGGCACGATCATCTGAGGAACCTTCACTTCTGAAGAATCATTTACTACTCTCTTGATGATGTCTCAATAACTACTATATGTTCTGACGATCGTGGCTGCTATAATCAAATGATCTACTACTCCGACAACTACTAATTCTCTAAAACTATGACTGCTGAAAGCACATACACATGGATGTCAAGTTAATTCTTAATGATAAAGGTGAAGACTAAAGAATCTGATTATATTATGAAGATTTGAACTATTCTGAGAATTGCACTCTATTCTGACGTATTCTTATGGCCTTGAGTTCCAAACCTACAAAATTACAGAATTGAATTTGTGAATTACATTGAGTTGAAAGTCTTGTGCCCTTTTTGTGGCACTCCAAAACCTGGAGTGAGAGTTGTAGAGCACTTGAATCTATGGATGTTTGTGGTTGTACCTGTTTGAGAAGGTTTTATATTCATCACTGTCATCAATTGAGGGACACAAATATTAGTGGCTGATAGATGGATAGATACATAGATAGATAGATAGATAGATAGATACAGAGATAGATAGATAGATAGAAAGATAGATAGATAGATAGATAGATAGATAGATAGATAGATAGATAGATAGATAGATAGATAGATAGATAGATAGATAGATAGATAGATAGATAGATAGATAGATAGATATATAGATAGATAAATAGATAGATAGATAGATAGATAGATAGATAGATAGATAGATAGATAGATAGATAGATAGATAGTATATAGATTGATAGATAGATAGACCATTATATAGATAGATAGATAGAACCCAAAAGTATATAGAGCTATGTTCCTAGTTTCTCCTACTTCAAATGTAAACAGCCTACCATGCTTCTCACCTCTAGCTATCTTCTTGAAGCCTTGACATGGATCTTCCACAAAAGCTCTATGTTGGGTGAACCCAACTTGC
>CM035413.1:145285189-145287689 GCA_020310875.1 Ceratopteris richardii
CCAAGTCACTGATTTTGAACTCTTTCTCCATTTGCTTCTTTAGGCTTTGAATGCCTTTCTCATCTGTACCTGTAAGAATTATATCATCAACATATATGCACATATAAATGAACCCATCATCACTTGCTTTAATAAGCAAGCTACTATATGCCTTAGATACTTGAAATCCAAGTTGTTTCAAGAACTTCACAAGTCTATAATTACATGCCCTTGGGGCTTGCTTCAAACCATACAAAGCTCTCTTGACCTTACATACATGATCTGGATACCTTCCATCTCTGAATCCTTGAGGTTGCTCCATGAAAACATCATCTGAAATGTAACCATTTAAAAAAGCATTCTTCACATCTAATTGACATAATTTCCAACCTTTACATGCAGCAATAGCTATGAGTGTCCTGATAGTTGGCATCTTTGCCACAGGACTATAGGTTTCATCATAATCAATACCATATGTTTGAGCAAACCCTTTCACAACAAGTCTAGCTTTATACCTAGACACACTTCCATCTGCAAACCTCTTTGTCTTGTAGACCCATTTGCATCCAATGATCTTTTGACTATTTGGTTTAGGAACCGAATCCCATGTCTGATTCTCCATTAATGCATCATATTCTTCCTGCATAGCTTTCTTCCAATTTTCCTTACCTTTTGCCTCTTCATATGTGGAAGGGTCTTCATCTGCCTTTATCATGTAAGCATAATCTTTGGTGGCCAAAAAAGAAGTGTCATAGCTATACCTTGTAGGTTGCCATTTGTGTCTTGATGACCTTCTGAGTTCTCCACTCCTTGAGGTTTCTGGTTCTTCACACTCAGGATCAAATCTTGGCATTTCTTCAACTTCAACCTGCACTTCATTATTCTCTTCTTCATCAAATATCTGAACCTTTGATTTACCTTTCTTTTGACTCACAACTTCTTCATCACCTGTATTAATATTGATTGTACCTGTATACCAAGTACCTTGCTCATAAAATGTAACATCTTTTGATACAAAAAATTGTTTTGTGGATGGACTCCCCAACCTATATCCCATCTGCTTATCATCATAACCAATGAATACATGCTTTTCAGCTTTAGGTTCTAACTTGTGTCTTAATTGTGATGGCACATATGCATATGCAAAACATCCAAATACTTTGCAATGATCCAAGGTAGGTCTCTTACCCCACCATGCCTCATATGGTGTCATACCCTGCAAAGCTTTACATGGTAGCCTATTGACCAAATAAGTAGCTGTATTTACAGCCTCAACCCACAAATAATTTGGGCAATTTTTCTCCTTCATCATTGACCTTGCAAACTCAACAAGAGTTCTATTTCTTCTCTCTGCTACACCATTTTGTTGAGGAGAGTACCTGCAAGTGATTTCCCTTTTTATACCTGCATTTCACAAGTAATCACTGAACTCATTAGAGAAATACTCTCCCCCTCCATCTGACCTTAGTCTCTTCAACTTATGGCCTGTAATTCTTTCTGCATACACATGATAATGTTTGAATGTATTGAATACCTCTGTCTTATCTTTGATCACATAGATAGTGATCCATCTGGTAGCATCATCAACATAAATCACATAATACCTTCACCCATTTATACTGAAATCCTTTGATGGTCCCCACACATCTGTGTGTACCAACTCAAGCTTTTCTGAATACATAAAACCATGCTTGGAATAAGATTGTTTATGAGCCTTACCTAGTTGATATGCCTCACATCTGTATGTCATATGTTGACCTGCAACATTAGGCAATCCAAGCACTGAACCATTGTTAATCATATCTTTGATACCTCTTTCATTGAAGTGTCCAAGCCTCTTGTGCCAAAGATCTAACTCAGAGATCTTATGTCCTCCATAAGTGAACAAGGCATGACCAACATTACCTTGAATCTTTAATGTGAACAACCTTCCTTCTTTCTTCCCTGAAACAATTTGTTTATACCCATTGCTAGGGTCTTCCACAAACACTCCTTCATTAGTGAATCTAACTTCATAACCTTTTTCAACAATTTGTCCTACACTTATCAGATTCTTAGGAATTGTAGGAACATACAAGACCTTACTCAAGAGAGTACTTCCATCCTTGGCCTTCACTGATCCAATTGACTTCACATTGTGCTTTGTATTGTCACCTGTTTGAACAATATGATTAGATACCTTATTTTCCAAATCAATGTTGAATCCTCCTTCTGATCTGAAGCATAATTGTAGTAGGTATTATTGTATTGTTGACTTTGGAATCCTCTACCTGCATTTCTTCCAAAGTAACCCCTACCTCTTCCTCTGAAGTTACCTCTTTGATTTCTACCACCTCTTCCACTTGAATTAAAATTTTGATTATATCCACCATTACTCTGAGTATTATGCCAACAATCATTAGCTAAGTGATTTGTCTTACCACAAATCCAGCAATCTTTGACTCCATCTTTATTATTCCTGCCTCTTCCTCTACCTTTGCCACCTCCTCTTCCTCTTAGGAAGTTGGCTTGACTAGTTGTG
>CM035413.1:145307689-145325189 GCA_020310875.1 Ceratopteris richardii
GTTCTCAGGCGGCTAAGTCTATGGCGGAGTAGAAGGGACGAGATATTCCATAAGTACGTTCCTGTAGGTTCAGGATAGCTACTAAGAACTGAAGGGCGGATCTTTCAGGTTCCGATCGACATAGGATCACGTATTTGTTTGACGAATACCTAGGAAATAATTGTATCATGGTTGCTACGAGGAGGTTCGGGCCATTTTCTCGACCTCGCGAAGGGAGTCGAAACGACTCAGCGAAAGTTTGGAAGGTGATCAGTGTACGGGATGGTAGGGAGGTGATTGGCCAATTCTGCTCTGTAGCAGGTGTGTTGGCGATGGCGGAGATGATCTAGGCAAAGAAGGGGTGGGATTTCACTGAATGCCAAGGCAGTTCAGCGAAATTGGATAGCCCACGGTTGCGCAGGAACTCTCCTACGTCGGCAGGGAGTCCATCACGGAAAGCGGCATAGTTCACCAGAGCTTCCATGGTGCACACAGAGAAAGCAATCACAAGTACACAGAACACAGGGTACACACAATGACGCAAATCACACAAACACAATAGCGATTTTTGGCGAAACAGAAAAGGTTAAGTAGATGCGTTGCCGGGGAGAGAAATCAAAATCACTAATCATCGTGCGGTATTGAGATGATAATTCTTAACTTCGGTGTGCATGCATGAGTAGCTCGAAAGGGCAGGGCGGCGGTGGACATAATTAGGTATCAAAACGCGGGTATTTATTGATTTATTTTATTAAGCTCGCAAAAACAAAAGGAAAGGAAAGAAAAGAAAAGAAAAGAAAACGCCAAAAGATGCGGCCAACCACGAAACGTTTCAATGTGGATTAGATGCTTGTTGATACGACTGCAGCTTTGATCCATTTATCACCTTTGGAAGAGGAATTCCAGTCAAAGTGGTCAACCGAAAAGTTGTTGGGCCCACTTGTTCAGCAATCCGGTAGGGACCAAACCATCATAACTTGAATTTGCTAGCAGAGTGATTTGACTTTGCATTGTAAAAGAGTACAAGTTGTCCCACCGAAAAAATTGGAGTATTTAGATATCGATCATGTGTTCGAGCTTGTCTTAGCTGTACTTCCTGAATAGTCAAAAAAGTATGCCATCGATGCTCGTCTAATTCTCTGAGTGTATCCAACCGAAATGACAGAGATTCTTCAAGTAGTAGTTTTCGATTGATGGCTACTCGTAAACTTGGCAAAATGATCTCCATTGGTGCTATGGCTTCTAATCCATAAGCTAGTTTGAAAGGGGTTAATCATGTTGCTACCTTGTAGGTAGTCCGATATGCCCATAATACTGCAAGTAACAGTTGATCCCATCTTTCCGGTGCGTCCAGAATCAGTTTTCGAAGTATATTTATCAAAGTCTTGTTTGTACTTTCAGCTAGACCATTAGCACGAGGATAATAAGGAGAACTAAATTTATGCGTGACCTAGAACGAATGTGTGAGTACTTTCATTAAATTGTTGACAAAATGAGTGCCTTGATCTGTAACAAGTTCCAGCGGTAAACCAAAACGTGGAAAGACATCGTTCAGTAGACATTTTGCTACCGCAACAGCTGTAGCAGACCGTAAAGCCCAGGCTTCTGCCCATCTGGTTGCATAGTCTGTATAGGTCAGAATATAACGATTATTGCTGAGTATTGCTGGCGGTGTAATAGGTCCAATAAAATCTATACCCCATTTCTGAAAAGGATCTAATGGCAGGACAGGTTGTAGAGGGAAAAAATGGCGTTGTAAAGGTTGTCCAGTCCTCTCACAATTATCACAATTTTTGACAAACTGCAATACATCCCTGTTCATAGTAGGCCACAAAAGACCACTCTGCAGAATTTTCTGGTGTGTTAAATCTGCACCAAAATGGCCACCGGAAGGAATTGAGTGAGCCAGAATAATGACTGAGTTAACTTCGTGTGGAGGAATACAACGAAGTAAAACTCCAGTGTGATCCATATAGTATATTTTTCCAGCAAACAACCAAAATTTGCGACTGTATACTGCAATTTTTCTACGCATGGCAAGGGGTGTTGCAGAAGGAAGACATCCATCAGTTAAAAAAGGTAATAACTGATCATAGTAATTAGTTGTCACAGGAGGGTCTGCATCTTCATCATTAGTTGGTTTAGAAACATAAATTGCTGGCGTTGTGTCATCCACACCGACCGGAGCTTCACCGGAATCTAAGCGAGAAAGGAAGTCTGCCAAGGCATGTGAACTGCCTGGCCGATGAATAACTTCGTAATCAAACTCTTGTAAAAGCAGAACCCAACGCGCTAGTCGACCACCTAAATGTTGTTGCCGAACCAGATAAACAAGTGCAGCATGATCTATATGAAAAGTAAATTTTCGGCCAAGTAAATAATGCCTAAATTTCTTGACAGAGTACACTAAACCTAGACATTCCCTTTCAGTTACAGAGTAATTCTTTTCCGCAGGGGCAAGCCTTCGACTTGCATAGTAAACTAGCTTGAACCATTTATGGGTTTGTTGCATTAGAACGCTGCCAATTGCTATATTTGAAGCATCAACAAATACATGAAATGGGCGATCCTAGTCAGGAGGCTGTAAGATTGGAACTTGTGTTAGTAATCCCTTTAGACGATCAAAAGCAATTTGACAGTCTAGGGTCCAGTCAAACTGTTTGGGAGTCTTCGTGATTAAACGATTGAGTGGAATGACTAAATGAGCGAGCCACCGTAAATGACGACCATGCCAGCGGACTTGACCCATAAATCTCATGACTTCTTTTGGTGTAGTAGGAACAGGTGCTCCTAATACAGCTGCAACCTTATCCGGGTCGACTTGTATGCCCTGTGCTGATACAATATGGCTAAGTAATTTACCACATGAAACCGCAA
Organism: Ceratopteris richardii; assembly: GCA_020310875.1. Classification (NCBI taxonomy): domain Eukaryota; kingdom Viridiplantae; phylum Streptophyta; class Polypodiopsida; order Polypodiales; family Pteridaceae; genus Ceratopteris; species Ceratopteris richardii. The sequence continues at coordinate 145,310,546 of CM035413.1, forward strand.
ACACAGATTTGTTTGGGTTTAAACAGAGTCTGTATTCTCTGCACTTCTCAAAGCAACACCGTAAATGGGACAAGTGTGCTACCATCTTACCAAATAACGAAAAATCATCAAGATACACTTGCATAAACGAGGTAAGATAAGGTGAGAATATCTCCTGCATGCATCGCTAAAAAGTACTAGGGGCATTTCTTAACCCAAACCACATAACAGTACATGAGAAAACACCCCAGTTGGTAATGAAGGCGATCTTCGGTATATCCTGTTCAGCCATTCTAACTTGATTATACCCACTGTATCCATCTAGGAATGAATACATTTCATGTCCTGCTACTCTATCAAGCATCCTGTCAAGAAAAGGTAGCGGAAATGGATCAGGCACCGTAGCTGCGTTCAGTTTCCGGTAATCTACACATATTCGTAGCTGCTTATTCTTTTTAGGCACAATAACAATTGGTGAGATCCATTCAGCATGCTCTATTGGTACAATGAATCCGACTTTGAGTAGCCTATCAAGTTCTGCCTTTACCTGTGATGCATAGTTCGGATTCATCCGGTAGCTGGGTTGCTTAATTGGTTTTGCTTCCGGCTTCAGCGTGACCCTGTGTTGATAGATGCGCGGGTCCAAACCTTTCATATCTTTGTAATCCCATGCAAAGACATCAGAAAATTCTCGAAGTAGTTGGATTAAATATGCTTGAAATAACTCAGGTAAGCTTTCCTTTATCTTAACAGGATGTGGATTTTCTTCATCCCCTAAATTGTAGATGATCAGCTGATCTTCTGGAACATAGAATTATCGAGGCTTCTCTGTATCCTCAACTGGCTTAAAAAGTTGTTGTAGATCAGCGTCATCTAAGGTAGTCTTATCTTCTTTTGTATCTCTTTCTGTTACAGACATCACCGTACAAACTGCAGGATTCCAATTATCTACAACAGATTGTAGATCAACAGTTCCTAGGGAGATCAAGTCAATGTTATTTTTCAGAAACTCTTCTTCTTCATCATCTGACAACCCATCTAGCATATGGACTGGTTCTGCAAGATACGGTCTAGCATGCAACTCGCAAGGTTGTATAGCATCTAATTTTACAACGTATTTACAATTATTATGTTTGAAAGTGAGTTCCTGTGCAGACCAATCTTGTATCACCTTAGCTTGCTTCAGCCAAGGACGACCAAAAAGAAGATTATAATCAAGGGTGGATTCCGGTAATTCTACGACGACAAAAGTCATCTTAAATGTGGTACCCTGCAAAGTTATTGGTACATTTCGGACAAGTCCTACTGGATGAACTCTTGATTGGTCGGCCATTCTGACAAAAAACTGAACTGGTTCGATTTCGATCCACCCTAACTTTTTACACAGTGCAGTAGTAGCAATGTTGACACCAGATCCTCCATCAATTAGTACCTGTGTGATTTTATGATTTTTATACCATACCGTAATTAAAGGAACTGAATGATCGACCGTAGAATCAGGTTCCGGCTGCACTGTTGCTATTGCTGGAATGCAAGAAGGCACAGGACTGAACTGTTGTTGGAATTGTTGTCGAACTCCCGGTACTAGTGCAAGTAATTGGCCAAGAGGAAGAGTAATGGACGCTTTAGATAAAATTTCCCAGGCCTTATGTGATTGGATTGTGTTTTCCACAGATTCTGAAGATGATGTATAGACTGAAGATGATGTATCTACTGAAGATGATGTGCCTGCTACTGAATTAGAATCTTGTTTTTGTGTTCCTTCCTTGGTTAGCGGAGCCTGGGTCACCGGAATAGGATCTGGAAACACTGGAGTTTCTACGGTGGTCCATTGCCTAGCCTTATCATACATCTTTTGTCGTTCATGTATGCCTGGTTCAAATATTTCTGTTGCTGGTTGCAGTTGCTTACCGGATCGGGTCTGAATTACTACAGCTTGCGTTTCTACTGGTGTGATTTGTACCATATTAGTCATTGGGTTTTGACGTTCTTTCTTCCTCTGATCATACTCAGCTGCATCCTTACAAAATCTTCTAATGTGACCAAATTCACCACAAAAATGGCAGCGAGGTGGTGGCAAATTGGTATTTTCTTGTGCTGATCCGGCCTGCCAACGGTTTGCATTGTAGTTGTTATTTCTCTGTCCTCTGTAATTCCGATAGCCTTGTTGCTGATTGTTTCTCATTTGAGGTGGTACATAATGATTGGTTGGCTGCCCTGGTTCCTGTATAATAGCATTGTCAGTTGCTGGTCCCTGTACTTTGGCGTTGTATGCATAGTTTTTGGTGGTATGTCCGATAGTGTTGCAGATAGCGCAAAACAACTAATTAAGCGCATAAGTGGCACTAGTATGGCCTGAATTCTTGCATGTAGTGCAGTATATTTATCTGGTCGGGTCTTCGGCAATATTTCTATTTGCTTTTAACCACTCCAGATCTTCTGTAAATCCTCCAACGTTGTTTTCAAGTTGCAAAGCCATTGCGATCACGGCATCTAGCGTCATAGCTCCTACACAGTCTATGATCATAATCTGTTTAAGTTGTGGAGTCAAACCATTGCGTAATAACGTCATCCGGTAGGTTAGCATGTGCTGGTGGTAATTGCCTCAAATGAGTTCTGAAAAGAGTGGCATATTCCTGCACTGTTTGATTTATCTTTTGTCTATTGTTTTGCAAGTAGTCGAAAATTTTGGCTGGATTCTTCTTTAGCCTGAATCTTTGCAGAAATGCATCCCTTACCGCTTCATAGGTGCCGAAATGGTTAATATCATATTCTGTAAGCCATTTAGCTGCTTCATTAACCAATGTAGATTGGAAGACAATAGCTTCATATGTCGGATCAAGTGGATGATTGAGCACTGCGTAACTTATCTCAAATGTGCGTACATGAGCATCTGGGTCATCACCTGGAAATCCACCAAATTTGGTGTACGTCACTCCTGTTGGAGTCGGCCTGGGTGGGCATAGTTGTTGTTGTTGTTGCTGATGTTGCTGCTGATGTTGTTGTTGTTGTTGTTGTTGTTGTTGTTGTTGTTGTTGCCCGTTCATCGTGTTGATGGTTGTATTGTGACTATCGTCTGTATCCCGAGGCTGAGTATCTGGACCGTCGGAATCTGTATCATCAACCGGTGCACTTTTCGGGTCGATAATCTTGTTCAGTATGTTTCGAATCTCAGCTTCGAACAAGCTACCTTCCTGCTTGATGTCAAATGTAGGAAAGCTTACTCCCAATAGCAGTGACTGGGCTGAAGATTCACCAAAAAATGGTAAACCATCGTCGAAAAACTGCGATCTTTCAGCAACTGTTACCGAAATATCACCGGAATGTATCGATTTTTCAGCAATACAGGGTGCTTTTTCTCCCTTACTGATTTCTTTAACTAAAGCGTTTCTATTCGTAAACAAATTGGAATCTTTACCCAATGTTGTTAAACTAACTTCAGGCTGCGTCTTGGTAGATTTTGGAGTTACTATCTCTTCGACAGACTGGGCCGAAATTGTACCGGAATCTACCAGAGATGTAGTACATTCCACTGGAATATGACTGAAATCACTACTAACATTCTTTGCCTTCTTGACAACTGAGTTAGACCTCTCTGCGCTTTTACCTCCTGGAGGCGTCCTTAGCAAATTAGGTACCCCATGCTGGTGGTTCTTTGGATACGTTTCACCGGATCGAGTAACCGGCATGTATCATCTTTTGGTACTAATCGCGTACTAGTAATGTCGATTTACAATTTATAGTCACGTTTCCACAACTGGTTTGCAACAATCTGATCTGTTGCCACTTTCCCACAGATGGCGCCAGTGTTAAACGCTGTGTTCTATCTGTCAGAACACGTTTAAACGTTATTTGGGTTCTTGGGAGTGGAAGGGGTCTGTTAGACAGAGGCCCTATACTTAGTTCCCAAAATAACCACTTCAGATACAGCAATATACTGATGCTGAGATCTCTATCAAGATTCTGTTGTACTTAGACATTTACAGTCACAGTTTAGCTCGGCCAACGTGTACCGAATACACTAAGATGCTATAGTGCTCTGCACCTAAACTTACTGAAAATACCAGAGATGAGTAATTGTTCAACCTTTACCGAATAGGTACCACAATCCGGTCAACATCCGAAGACACAGAGAATTCAATTGTTTCAGATACACCGTACTGAAGGTCCAGTACGCAACCCCAGAAATCCTTATTGTAGCTTTATCCTTACCGTATGATGACAGATCTTAATGCTGAAGACAACACGATCCCGCACAGTGTTAGAAACACTACCACAGTTACACAGACTTCATCAACAACTAGCAGAACATTTCAAGAACGAGTACTAACGCAATACGCGAACTTAACACAACAATCGCAATAAGGATTTGCAGACGAATCACTTCAGACAACAGACCGAATGATCTACTGGATGTAGATGATACTCACACCCGCAATAGATACAAATAGACAACAGACAAGACAAGACACATATACACATAGAATACTCAAAAATTAGGCAACAAACACCATAGTAGCGCTCAGCTCTAATCACCCAGACAGACAGTCTGGTGATCTTTCCGAACGACTGAAGTGTCTTTTTTCATTGATTTATATAAGATTACAAGGTATATGTGTAACAAATTTTCGTACATGCGCAAGGATATAAAAAGATTCTTGATTTTACAACTGCCAATCCGGCGGCCGACTAACACTCTAGTGATCTTTCCGAACGACTGAAGTGTATTTTTCCATTGCTTTATATAAGATTACAAGGTATATGTGTAACAACTTTTCGTACGTGCGCAGGGATATAAAAAGATTCTTGATTTTACAACTGCCAATCCGGCGGCCGACTAACACAGTGTTAGTCGGCCGCCGGATTGGCAGTTGTAAAATCAAGAATCTTTTTATATCCCTGCGTACGTACGAAACGTTGTTACACATATACCTTGTAATCTTATATAAAGCAATGGAAAAAGACACTTCAGTCGTTCGGAAAGATCACCAGACTGTCTGTCTGGGTGATTAGAGCTGAGCGTTACTATGGTGTTTGTTGCCTAATTTCTGAGTATTCTATGTGTATATGCGTCTCTTCTTGTCTGTTGTCTATTGGTATGTATTGCGGGAGTGAGTATCATCTACATCCAGTAGATCATTCGGTCTGTTCTCTAAAGTGATTCGTCTGCAAATCCTTATTGCGATTGTTGTGTTAAGTTCGCGTTGTCGGAAAGTTTTCAACTTTCCAGTTAATGACCAGAGAAAATGAAAACAACTTTATTGGTGATCTCAAACCTTTTATATCACTGTTGATCAGTTGTGTTGATTGGAATTAACTACTTTTGAAGTGTTTGCAGATACAGGAAATGATAAAGAATACATGTTCATATTAGGGTTTACTCTAATTTCATATTTAATGAGTTGTTTTATTCATACATTCAAGATTCATGGGTATTTAACCCTAGGATTTCATAAGTTGATATGATTTTATGATAGTTGGGTTAATCTGAAGGGTCTCAAAAGATTCTAATGGGTTAATGCTAGGGTTTATTTAAGTGTTAATGGACTAATGATAGGGATCAGAAAGATTTTAATGAGTTTTCATGGGTTTCTGATGGGTTTCAAGTAAGTTTTCTAGGGTTTTAGTATGTCTCAAGGGCTAGAATAGTTGTTATTCAAATACATTAATCTATACATTAAATATTTATGAATTAAAAATTAAACTATGCTATTAATAATTACTTTAATTATTTGTGAGCATTTATATACTAAGGTTCTAAGGTTCTAATCGTAAGCTAAGTTTAATTTAAATGAATTATTTAATTACGCAATTTAGGATAATTCAATTAAAAAGAAAATTAAGTGGATAAATAATGAATGGTGTATGTGAGTGGTGATTAAAGTGTGGTGAGAGTTGAGTGTGTAAATAAAGTGGTTAAAGTAGTAGGTTGAAAGTGTGGTAATTGTGAGTGCAAGTTAAAAGAGTGGTTTAAATAGATTATGCATTTAAAGTAGTTAAAGGTAAATGAAAAGTGTGGTGATTAAGTGTGGGTTAAAGGATGGATGAAAACTTAAAGTACCAAACCAAAAGAGTGGTTAAAAGCAGATCTCTATGTGTATAAATATGTGGGCTTTGCTCCATATTGGCCCCGAATGTTTTTGGGAGGTCAATTCATTGTTTTGTTACCTGGCAGATGGAGGTGCACAATCAGGGGAGGCCAATCATATGTCTTAATTGGGTGGTACAGATTCTGAGGGGCGGATAGCTTCAGAGCCGTCAGATGATAGTTTCTCGCTTATTTTCTATGATATGATGGAAGCGTTCTCTACTGTCAAATCTGCAGGAGACTATCGCTTCATGTTGTGTGTGTGGAAGAACATCTGAGCGCACTCATTCGAAAACGGGTCTTTAATCTCTGTATATGTTAATATCTGATAATAACTCATCATCCAAGGCAAACGGAGGGAATTCACAGAGCTGCGTACAGAGATCAGTTTAATAGAAATCGATGTGGCACATGTGGGCTGCTGTGTGGCGTCAATCATTTTTCTGGTGCTGATGATCAGAAGGATTGTAGGACAGGCCGCTAGAGAGTGGAGAATTCGGACAGAAATCATCGCTTGGATCTCAGCGCTATTCACCTATTCAATACCCGGAATAAATTGTAATGGCACAATGCTTCTGATTTCATGCAGAGTCGCATATGAAGGGGGGGCGTGCGCAGGAAAGCCAATTCAATCGATGTTCATCAGGCAATATACAGAGGGCGACCAGATTTTTTCACAGCGACAAGCTCTGACGTCCATGATGCTCTTCCTTCGACAGACATCTTAACAGACAAGTGTTTTATGCTATTACGCTCTTGTGACGACGGGCTTGATCTGGCGGAGGAGGACATTAAGGGGGGCATCTGGAAGAGGCTACGCAGGAGGCCATTAAGAGACCTTCTCTCTACTTCGATGTGAGCGAAGGACAGATACTAAGGCCAAACTTTCTACCATGAGTTTTTGAAGTCTTGGTCATCTCGAGGCATAACCATCGCTACACTACTTCATCGTTGTCATGCATGAGATCACGGGCTACTGAAACTACAAGCGAACGCCATCTATCTTCGAAAGCTCTGAATTTTTCATACATTTATCTCAATTAAGTGCTGTTAATATTATTCAGCTATGAAATTATCATTCAATCCACACAGATGTTATATCTGAAAACTACAGATCAATCAACAGGTATTGTGAGAACGTAAGATAGTGATCGTGCTTGTGGCTACGGGATCTACGGAATTATCGTGTTCGATAGTCATCTAAGGAAAACATAGCCGCGTAATATATTAATTACATTGGCATATTTCAGAGGTCTTCGCTGTTGATAGAAGTGATGGTAGAGGAACTGCACGCGCTTTAAGAATCGTTGTCTGAAGCTCATCTTTGCTACAACAATTATATTGCTGGATTATACTTAGTTCTCTCTTAAACCCACTAACAGGTTTGAAATTTTAAGTTATAATTATCCTAGAGCTTACGTGAACCTTATTTTTCCTTGAACTATTGTGCTAAAGTTATTTATGATTGCAAAATATATTTCTTACTAAGCTTAGTCTATTGCGCTATAAGAATATGAAGATTCTAAGTTCTTTTGTACTAACTCAACAAGCATATCTTTAAAACTGTGAAAATTTGTGAAACAGTTCTCCAAGACGTATTAGTCAAAAGACCGATGAACAAGGTGATTATGTTGTTTTGCTACTTGCGTTGATCTAACCCTTGATATATAGAAAGCATAAAAGTGTATAATTCCTTGAAAACATGTGTTAAGAACCTATTACGTTATCTCTTGAATTGGCTAATATTGAACTTCTAGAAGTCATTAAGAATTTTCAAGGTTTCATTTTTTTTAAGAAAAGGAATGTGCCCAACATTTGTTTTTCGGATTAAAAGCCTCGAACTGCAATTTGAGTACTTTTCATTGAACTTTAATGAAGAGAAGTTTCAATCTACGAGTTAAGTAATTTTCCTTGAACATTAGTGCTTTCTTTGGGAAATTCAAGACTTTGATTTTGAACTAATTACATTTGTTGAGTTTGTCAACCTCTTTGAGTTCTTTTCTAAAACCTGAGCCTGCTCCAAGCACCCTGCGTGTGCCGAGGGATTTAGTGGCTGACTGATCCACCAGCCTTATGTCCGCAACTTCCCGACATCTTGGTGAACCCGACGTGAAGAAGCGGCATAGCAGCTCAGGGACGTCTGATACAAAGAATATGTGTCTAGTATATATATATACCTTGTGACATAGTTTTGAGTGATCAATAGATAGAGCTTTCATTATGGACCCTTACCTAATAGAAAAAAGAGTATGGAAATTGATTGATGACCTCAAAATAGAGAAGAAAGAGTTTTGTGGTAAAAATGTTACTAGGTATATCAAGGAGTATGAACATTTAGCGTATCAATATGGCATACCTAGGGATAGTTGGGTTTCCACCTTTAGGCGTATATCAAATGGAGATACCCGAGATAGAATAAGCCTTAGGTTGGGCTCGTCCACTATACCTTGGGATATTTTTAAGACCCAATTGCGACAAGAATTTTGTTTCGAGGATTCAACAAAAAGAAATCATGAAACGTTTCAAGCTTGGGTAAATATATCTAGACCAAAAGAGAACTTAATTGAGGGTTTCCAAGAGTTTGAAGAACAGTTTAGCAACTTACCTGAGCAAGAACAAACTTATCTAGAGCCTTATAAAGTTATAAATTTTTTAACTATCCTTGATTACTCAATTCGAAAAGACCTAGAGCCTCTTTTAGAAGAACATAATACCTCAAATGGCCTGACCAGTGATTGGACATATGTCCAAAAGCAAGTTCATCGACTTGCTCTTAGATATGAACGCCAAAACCCCAAATATTTTCCTCTTTCTAAAAGCAACAATTTAGATTGTACTTCTCAAAAGATAAATGAAGAAAACAAATTTGAAATTACAAACAATGAATTAGATGATGCTACACCAATGATGAATGATGAAAACCAAATTACAATTTCAGAACACAAAACATTAAACAAACATGAGTGTGAACATGAGAAACCTTTGTTTGATTCTTCTAAAAGTCTTCCCAAATTATTCATTGAAGAAGTGAGTGATGTAAGTGGTAAAGAAATCCCACTCATCACAATAGCTTCTCCTAAAATTATTACTCACATTGATTCTTCATATAAGGAAGAACAATATGAGAAAATTATAAACAATGATATTTATACATTTGAAAAATATGAATTGAAGGGTTTCAATATAAATGAACACTTGTTTTGTCTTAATGATGTTAATATTGGTTTTTTTTAATCAAATTTTTGAGTGGTTTGATACAGGTCAAGCAGGAATGGAGGATTTAATATTTCAGTGGAATATCATGAAAGCTACAAAGTTTGATTTAATATTGCTTTGGTTTTTACAGATAGACTATCGAGAAATATTATCTTGGATTGCTACCTTTTGTATAAGTTTGCTAATAATTATGTTTCTCACAAGATTTTTGAGTTGAGTTATTTTTCAGGATTAGCATGAAGATTGGGAGCTGATTGATGAACTAAGATTTTCTTTAAAAATAGACTATGAATGAAGTGCAGGAGATTGAAGATAGTACATGCAGTTTAAAAATTCCAACAATAAAAGCGATATTTGGATGATGCTAAAGATGGAATCAATATAGATCAGGTGAAACAGTTCTAACTCTGATTAATGTTTTAAGTTTTGTTTTTCCATGCATTATCATAATTAGAATTGTACATTCTTCAGCTAGGTTAAGAAACTTCTTAAAATTATGAAAAGTAGAATTTACACTGAAGTAGGGATGTGCTTGAAGAGAAGATAGGGATTAGAAGACCTATGGCTGTCATATGAATAGTTGAAGTAACGCTTAACTTGCAACTCCTAGTAGAAGTAGACTTGTTTTATATAGGTAAGCTTCCTTAAATCTGACCCATTTAGCAACAGAGATCCTAGTTCCTGCTTTAGCTTACCTCTAGATCCTTTGCTCTGATTAGGGGTTAAGCCTTTCCCCTTCATCAAAAAAGTTGCGAAGAAAAATTGAAAGCAGTACATTAATGGTTGCTGCATATGAAAAGAGGAAAAATGACAAAAAGGAAAAATTATGATAAAAAGAAAAGAGATAAAAGAAAAATCAAATAAATCCATTGTGGTCTCGAAATCACTTCTGATTTGAAAAGCGGGCTATATAAGGCGGATGTATGCTAGAGGGGAGTTAGTTTTTGTATCTTAATGGCAAATGGTTAGGATATGAGGGTAGAAGGCCTATATAACATATGCTTTACTTATGAACAGAGTTAATAGAAAAGTTGGTACGAACACTATTTAAATGACTTCTATAGTTTCTTTCTAATACCTGTTTCCAATTCATGCATTGAACGAAAAGGTTTAAATTCAAGTTTACATAATTTTATAAGTTTTCTTTGCTATTTGAAGATGTACTAATGATAGAAGCATTTTTATATACAGACAATTTGAATGTGACTCATGAATAAGTTTCAAAAGAAGTTGATATTGCTTGCTATGATCTGCAGGTTGGCCCATCGAGGACGATGTGCAGGTTTGGCCGGGGCGAATGTCGGAAAGTTTTCAACTTTCCAGTTAATGACCAGAGAAAATGAAAACAACTTTATTGGTGATCTCAAACCTTTTATATCACTGTTGATCAGTTGTGTTGATTGGAATTAACTACTTTTGAAGTGTTTGCAGATACAGGAAATGATAAAGAATACATGTTCATATTAGGGTTTACTCTAATTTCATATTTAATGAGTTGTTTTATTCATACATTCAAGATTCATGGGTATTTAACCCTAGGATTTCATAAGTTGATATGATTTTATGATAGTTGGGTTAATCTGAAGGGTCTCAAAAGATTCTAATGGGTTAATGCTAGGGTTTATTTAAGTGTTAATGGACTAATGATAGGGATCAGAAAGATTTTAATGAGTTTTCATGGGTTTCTGATGGGTTTCAAGTAAGTTTTCTAGGGTTTTAGTATGTCTCAAGGGCTAGAATAGTTGTTATTCAAATACATTAATCTATACATTAAATATTTATGAATTAAAAATTAAACTATGCTATTAATAATTACTTTAATTATTTGTGAGCATTTATATACTAAGGTTCTAAGGTTCTAATCGTAAGCTAAGTTTAATTTAAATGAATTATTTAATTACGCAATTTAGGATAATTCAATTAAAAAGAAAATTAAGTGGATAAATAATGAATGGTGTATGTGAGTGGTGATTAAAGTGTGGTGAGAGTTGAGTGTGTAAATAAAGTGGTTAAAGTAGTAGGTTGAAAGTGTGGTAATTGTGAGTGCAAGTTAAAAGAGTGGTTTAAATAGATTATGCATTTAAAGTAGTTAAAGGTAAATGAAAAGTGTGGTGATTAAGTGTGGGTTAAAGGATGGATGAAAACTTAAAGTACCAAACCAAAAGAGTGGTTAAAAGCAGATCTCTATGTGTATAAATATGTGGGCTTTGCTCCATATTGGCCCCGAATGTTTTTGGGAGGTCAATTCATTGTTTTGTTACCTGGCAGATGGAGGTGCACAATCAGGGGAGGCCAATCATATGTCTTAATTGGGTGGTACAGATTCTGAGGGGCGGATAGCTTCAGAGCCGTCAGATGATAGTTTCTCGCTTATTTTCTATGATATGATGGAAGCGTTCTCTACTGTCAAATCTGCAGGAGACTATCGCTTCATGTTGTGTGTGTGGAAGAACATCTGAGCGCACTCATTCGAAAACGGGTCTTTAATCTCTGTATATGTTAATATCTGATAATAACTCATCATCCAAGGAAAACGGAGGGAATTCACAGAGCTGCGTACAGAGATCAGTTTAATAGAAATCGATGTGGCACATGTGGGCTGCTGTGTGGCGTCAATCATTTTTCTGGTGCTGATGATCAGAAGGATTGTAGGACAGGCCGCTAGAGAGTGGAGAATTCGGACAGAAATCATCGCTTGGATCTCAGCGCTATTCACCTATTCAATACCCGGAATGAATTGTAATGGTACAATGCTTCTGATTTCATGCAGAGTCGCATATGAAGGGGGGGCGTGTGCAGGAAAGCCAATTCAATCGATGTTCATCAGGCAATATACAGAGGGTGACCAGATTTTTTCACAGCGACAAGCTCTGACGTCCATGATGCTCTTCCTTCGACAGACATCTTAACAGACAAGTGTTTTATGCTATTACGCTCTTGTGACGATGGGCTTGATCTGGCGGAGGAGGACATTAAGGGGGGCATCTGGAAGAGGCTACGCAGGAGGCCATTAAGAGACCTTCTCTCTACTTCGATGTGAGCGAAGGACAGATACTAAGGCCAAACTTTCTGCCATGAGTTTTTGAAGTCTTGGTCATCTCGAGGCATAACCATCGCTACACTACTTCATCGTTGTCATGCATGAGATCACGGGCTACTGAAACTACAAGCGAACGCCATCTATCTTCGAAAGCTCTGAATTTTTCATACATTTATCTCAATTAAGTGCTGTTAATATTATTCAGCTATGAAATTATCATTCAATCCACACAGATGTTATATCTGAAAACTACAGATCAATCAACAGGTATTGTGAGAACGTAAGATAGTGATCGTGCTTGTGGCTACGGGATCTACGGAATTATCGTGTTCGATAGTCATCTAAGGAAAACATAGCCGCGTAATATATTAATTACATTGGCATATTTCAGAGGTCTTCGCTGTTGATAGAAGTGATGGTAGAGGAACTGCACGCGCTTTAAGAATCGTTGTCTGAAGCTCATCTTTGCTACAACAATTATATTGCTGGATTATACTTAGTTCTCTCTTAAACCCGCTAACAGGTTTGAAATTTTAAGTTATAATTATCCTAGAGCTTACGTGAACCTTATTTTTCCTTGAACTATTGTGCTAAAGTTATTTATGATTGCAAAATATATTTCTTACTAAGCTTAGTCTATTGCGCTATAAGAATATGAAGATTCTAAGTTCTTTTGTACTAACTCAACAAGCATATCTTTAAAACTGTGAAAATTTGTGAAACAGTTCTCCAAGACGTATTAGTCAAAAGACCGATGAACAAGGTGATTATGTTGTTTTGCTACTTGCGTTGATCTAACCCTTGATATATAGAAAGCATAAAAGTGTATAATTCCTTGAAAACATGTGTTAAGAACCTATTACGTTATCTCTTGAATTGGCTAATATTGAACTTCTAGAAGTCATTAAGAATTTTCAAGGTTTCATTTTTTTTAAGAAAAGGAATGTGCCCAACATTTGTTTTTCGGATTAAAAGCCTCGAACTGCAATTTGAGTACTTTTCATTGAACTTTAATGAAGAGAAGTTTCAATCTACGAGTTAAGTAATTTTCCTTGAACATTAGTGCTTTCTTTGGGAAATTCAAGACTTTGATTTTGAACTAATTACATTTGTTGAGTTTGTCAACCTCTTTGAGTTCTTTTCTAAAACCTGAGCCTGCTCCAAGCACCCTGCGTGTGCCGAGGGATTTAGTGGCTGACTGATCCACCAGCCTTATGTCCGCAACTTCCCGACAGCGTATTGCGTTAGTACTCATTCTTGGAATGTTCTGCCAGTTGTTGATGAAGTCTGTGTAACTGTGGTAGTGTTTCTAACACTGTGCGGGATCGTGTTGTCTTCAGCATTAAGATCTGTCATCATACGGTAAGGATTAAGCTACAGTAAGGATTTCTGGGGTTGCGTACTGGACCTTAAGTACGGTGTATCTGAAACAATTGAATTCTCTGTGTCTTCGGATGTTGACCGGATTGTGGTACCTATTCGGTAACGGTTGAACTATTACTCTTGTCTCTCGTATTTTTAGTAAGTTTAGGTGCAGAGAAATATAGCATCTTAGTGTATTCGGTACACGTTGGCTGAGCTAAACCGTGACTATAAATGTCTAAGTACAACAGAATCTTGATAGAGATCTCAACATCAGTATATTGCTGTATCTGAAGTGGTTATTTTGGGAACTAAGTATAGGGCCTCTGTCTAACAGACCCCTTCCACTCCCAAGAACCCAAATAACGTTTAAACACGTTCTGACAGATAGAACACAGTGTTTAACATATCTATCTATCTATCTATCTATCTATCTATCTATCTATCTATCTATCTACCTATCTATCTCTCTATCTCTCTCTCTCTATCTATCTATCTATCTATCTATCTATCTATCTATCTCTGTTTCTATCTATCTATCTATCTATCTATATATCTATCTATCTATTTATCTATCTATGTATCTATCTATCTATCTATGCATCTATCTATCTATCTATCTATCTATCTATCTATCTATCTATCTATCTCTCTATCTCTCTATCTATCTATCTATCTATCCCATGGAGAGTGTTAATCTCCAAAAGAACAAGCTGTCCTTGATGTTAGACCACTTCTATATCAATAATAACTTCAAACTCCAACCAATTTTGGAAGACAAGCACCAAACTATTCAGATTTTAGCTAACTGTGAAGAAAGTCATTTCATAGAAAAGTCTGCTACACATTACTCACTCATTGATTGATCATTTGTGTAATGTTCTGATGAGACTTTGTAGAATGTGTTGTCTAGAGTTTCCGCACCTCCTCCAAGTTAAAATAATTCAAAAGCTTGAGTA
>CM035413.1:145335189-145362689 GCA_020310875.1 Ceratopteris richardii
TCGTAGTGCACGTCCCTCTACATGATTAGTTAAGTCTTCTCTTGCAAGTACAATGTAACGCATTTTGTCGATACCTTTAGGCATAGTTACAAGATCTACTACCCACTTGTAGTGAATACAAGGTGGATAAGTAGGATGCAATGGATCTCTATGTTTGACTGATGAATGAAGTTGACAAGTAGAACATGTAGAAACATAGCTACTAATGTCAACATACATCCTAGGCCAATAACAGGTACTTCTAATTTTTTCATATGTTCCGAAAAATCCTTTATGACCTGCCCATAATGTCTCATGCATTTCCTTCATTACTTGCAATTGAAGACCTCTCTTTCCTAGGACTCATTGTGGATTCTTAACCTTACCCTTAGCATGTCTCCAAAGATAACCATTACATAGGAAAAAGTTATAAGCTCGTTTCCTAATGTTACGGAATCTATTCGTAGTCCAGCTAGGTAATGGTTGTAGTGTACTGAGATACTTTCCTATGTCTCTCCATTCATCTTCGTACTCAGACTCATGAAATTTCTCATACTCATATATATGTGGAACATAGTCAACTAAATTCACATTCTTTATTAGATCACTTTCAAGATCATCATCAAATCTAGCTCTCGATAACATATCAGCAACTGAGTTTGACTTACAGTGAAATATGAACTAACTCAGGATTTATGAACTTAATATATGAGATCCATCTAAGCATGGCTATATCAGGAGATGAACAATTGGCTATCATTCCAATGAGAGGCAAACAATCAGTCTCAACTTTTACATTTGCACCAATGAAATATTCTTTGTCTGTTTTCAAAGCTGTTACCATACCCCATAGTTCTCATTTGATTTGTGGATATTTTCGTTGTGTTTCATGTAGAATTTTGGCACCAAACCTAATTGCATATCTATTTCCTTCACTATCATCTTGACTTATGACCCAACCTATACCAATAGGACTAGTATCAACAGTCAATATAATAGGTTTGTTAGCAGAATAGTCTACACGCTTAAGGATGGGAGCTTCAAACAATAATTTCTTCAATTTACGCATAGCTTGAGTGTGTTTGTCAGTCCAAATAAATTTTCGTTTCTTCCTCAACAAGTCATAAAGACAATCAGCAACATGAGCAAAGTGTGGGATCCAAATAACATAAAAGATGCAAGCACCAAGAAATCTACGTACCTCACTCACGTTGTTACATGTTTCAAAAATCTTGCTAATGGCATCAACTTTTTGTGGGTATGGCTTTCGACCATAATGGCCACATAAATGTCCAACAATAAGCACCTCGTTGACACCAAAAACAGATTTCTCTATGGAAAATGTGGGACCTACCTCTTGAAATCGTTGAAATATTCTTTCACAATCAGAGATATGGTCAAGAACAAATTTACGACATCCAGATGAATCTAAAGTAATGTCCTTTACACGTTCCTCACTCCCTTTAATTGGAATATCATCAATGAATGGCATAGTTATATGAGGGATAAAATCATGTAAGACCATATTCATAGCACTCATCATATGAGCCACAGAATTGGTCGCTCCTTGAGGTAAAGTACACATTCGCACTAAGCCTAAAGGAGTTTTCATTGTGGTTATGTCACGACTATCAATTGCTAATTGGAATTGGTCATATCCCGAATATAAATCACCCATTGAATATATAGAATGTCCTGAAAATGATTCAGCAAACTCATCTACAATGGGTCATGTTCCTACATTCCTTATGGTGACTTTATTGACAAGTTGGAGATCTTGAATAAAACGTAGTTTCCCATTCTTTTTAGGCACAGTGAACCATCTGTTTGAGTAAGGTGCAAAAGATGGCTCTAAAATTCTCATGTTTATCTTCTCCTTAAGTAGTTTCATAAGCTCAGGTAAGTGAGCCTTTGGAACAGGTATATGACGAAGATTCCATGGAATATGTGGAATAGTAAAGATTATCATGGGTGCAACTAGCTTAGGATCTACACAACCAATCTCATGAGGATACATAGTAAAGGCTTTTCCATGGCTCCGTATAACTCTCTCAAATTTATCTCTCTCTGCTGGCAAAAGAAAGTCATCATCTCTACCAATTTCCAGATGTTTGATTGTCTCATCCGTGAATTTATGTCCTATGTTTTTCTTATCCCGAAGAATTGGATCATTTTTCACATCAATAATTTTTTCATTACTTCCTTGAGGTAATGGTTGAGCTATGGGTTTGATTTTTTTGTTTACAGTTTTGTACTTTGTTTCAACTAAGGCATCATGTGTTTGGATAAATTTTGAGCACTTGTCAACATTGAGAGCATACTCTTGGATTAGAGCATACTCATCAAGGGAAGAAAGAAGAATAATATGGGAATTAGAATTTTGTTGAAGACATAACTCTAACTCCTCAAGAGTAGAGAAACAATGAGATGTTTCAATCACATGCTCAATGTTCTCATCATGTTCCATGATTTTGTTGTTTTTATAATTTTTTTGGGTTTTTTGGATAAAAGACTTGGACAATTGACTCTTATGAAGAAAATCTAATCTAGAATGTGGAAAACAAAGTGACAAAGTATTGTACATGTTGGTTGGATGCGAGATGTCAAACCAATATCCACTGTTGTCCCGCTCAACAATGGATTCTATCCGAAATTTTGATCATATGTAGCTCCAAACATGAATCGAGGTGCACAATCACTACAAGCATGCTCATGACCCTGAGTAACAATAGGTTTCTTTCTAATTGACAATCGATTCCTAGGATGATTCACTCCTACTGTCATGACTTGAAGTGATTGCATTCCATCCTTAGACTTGAATCTAGCATAGGTAGACCCATCATCCATGGCTTTAGTTTCCATACGACTCTCACAAATAAAGGGTTGACCTAAGAGAACTTCATAGGAGCAATTATCTTGAATAAAAAAGTGAAACTCTTATGTGATTCCTCCTATGGATATGGGCACACTAGCACAAGCTCCATACAGGGTACCTACACCATTATCTGCAGTTTTCATACGCCATCCACAATCTTTATCTATGGGCCATCGAAACTTATCATAGACTTCTCTTGAAATCACATTGATTTCAGAGCCGGAATCTACTAATGCATTTACAGTGATAGTGTTCTTATCATTTCCTATTTTAACATGCATCTCTGATGTACCTCTAGACCAAAATGTTCTTTTAAAGTGGCTTTCAGGATTGTTTTCATGATTTTCATGGTCAGGTTGAATAGGTCCTAAGAAATTTTTATTAACATTTACTTCATCATCATCAAAGTCCTCTTCATCAGATTCATCAAAGTTTAAGGCTTCATTCATAGCTTGATCTTGATGTAGAGAATCTTGCATCTCAGTATCTAGATTAAGTGGAAACCTCTTCCTTTTAATTAGGCCGATAAAGTTATCTTTGAAAACAGGCTTTGCAATAGAGAAAACTTGTTCTAAAGACATAGTCACTTGACTCTTAAGCAAAATGTCATCTAAAATCTCCATAGGATCTATTTTTCTCTCAATTTCTGAAATCAAGATGGCTTTAGGTTTTCTCTTTGGTTTCTTTTGTTTTTGCTCAGGATCTTGTTTTTGTTCATGTTCTCGTGTTTGGTCTTCAGTTTGTTTTGATTGTTCTTGTTTATCTAAAGGCTTTGGTTCTGTTTTTCTTTGCTTTGTCTTCTTCCCTTTTTGTTTCTCCTCTTGTTTTTGTTCATTGGGTTGTGATTCTTGTTGTTTATCTTTGGATTGTGATGTTTCTCCCTGCTCTATGATTGTTTCTATTCCCTCTGAGGTTTGTTTTCATGTTACTCTTCTTTCACTAGTCTCAGCTTCATCTCTTTTTCATTTTTCTTCTACATTGGATATGTGAGAAATAAGAGATTGATCTTCTATTGGTGATTCCCAAGCCGTTATTCTCCTAATCTCATCTCGTGCTCTTACTAAAGCCTCTATGGAAAAATCACCTTCCTTTGTGGGTTTACTTGATTCCACTTGTTCATCAAGAGCTTCTAGTTTCACTCCTCTAGTTCCTACATCCGTTATGGTTATATTTTCATAGTGTTTTTTCATTCCTCCCTTACCATAATTTCCTTGCAAAGGTAGCCTAGATCGATAGTCACAGATTTTTTTGTCTATGTCTATTACTAGTCGTTGCTCCTTAGCAGCCTTCAATAGTTCACAATCTCTCAAAAAGTGCTCTAACAAATCACACCAAGGACACCTACGAGGGCCACGCACAAAACCATTTTGATTTTGAGGATTTTGATTAACTTGTGGTGGGAAATTTTGAAATTGAGGATTTTGTTGATAAGGTATTGCTTGAACAAGATAATTAGGATTTTGATAAGGCAATTGATGTATTTGAGGAGCTTGGGGAGCAACATGTGGTACTTGAGGTGCAAGAGGAGCTTCCATATTATACGGTTGATGATTTTGAAAATTTTGATTTTGAGGATTTTGAAAAGCTATTTGAGAAGCTTGAGGATACATGTTTTGATACAATTGAGGATTTTGCACATGAGGATGAGGATTTTGCATTGAAGGATTATGCATTGGAGGAACTTGATATGCTTGAGTAGGAGCTACTTGTGGATTTTGATTGGTAGCTATAACATGTTGATTAGGCTCTTGAAAAGTCATTGGGTTCATTTAATTTTGGAAATTTTTGGTGTAATTAGATTGTAAAGCATCTATAGTCTTGGCCAAATTGGATTGTGTAGCAATAAGACTTTCCATTTGCTTAGTGAGAATTTCCACTTGAGATTGTTCAACTACACTTTTATTTGACTCTACTTTAAAACCTTGAGTAGGCTCCATCATTTGAGGAATAGGAGTAGAGTCAAAAAGCATACCATGGGATTGTTCTCTAACTTGCTCCTTAGTTTGTGGAAGGCTAGCTTGAGGAAGACTAGTTTGCTCATAAAGCATGGATTGTCTTTGATGTCTATGGGCTACAGCCTCTACTACTTTACGCACTTTTTGCCATTTGTCAGTAAGACCATAGCGCTTATCCGGCTCTTCTAATCGTCGTTCAACTTCCCTACGAGTTTTAGGATGAAGAAGCTTAAGAAAATTGATCACAAGATCAGGTTCCAAAGTTATCTCACAAGATCAGGTTCCAAAGTTATCTTATCCTCATCAGGAAGTTGCTCATAGCGTCTAATATACTCATTTTGTAAGTGAGTAATAGAGCTACTAGGCTTTGGGGAATTGACCCATTGTAAGAATCCATCTCGATTATGTTGGCTATAATCTTCAAGATAGAATTCTTTGAGCATCTCCTTTCTAAAATCACTCCAAGGAAGACTATCATATTGAGTGACACGGTTTATGATAGAGCTATCAACAATTCGTTCAAAGAATGATATCAAAAGATCTTCGGGAAGACCAAAAATCATAGCTTTCTCTTCAAACAAATCTAAGTAGCTTGTTATGTTGATGCCATTGAATTTTCCCTTCTCTCTCAACATAGAAGAGACTATTCTTTGGCCTTGTTTCTCAACAATAAGGGATTTGAATCCTTCCTCCATCTTATGTGAATAAGCAAGTGATGCGCGATGCTCTAGATCTCTCACAAATGCATTTACTTCACGACAAAGATGTGCACCATACTGTGAGAAATCCAGTGCAACACTCAAGACTGGTGATGATGATATGATAAGGATGAAAAATATGAAACAAAGGATATGGATCACAACCTCCCAACAAGATCAGAAGCAAATGCCACGAAGCGGTTCACGTCAGGTTCAAATGTGGAGGTGATCGCAATCCGGGTGGATCAGGTCCGGTCGTGGCACACACAGGGTGTATAAAGCTAATGAATGTTGGAAGGTTTAAGGACATGAAAGTGAAATTAATTTTGAGTATGGAGAAGAGAGAGATGTTGAAATGATTATGGGAATGGGAAAGTAGGAGTGCAAGTTAGATTTATGAACATGAATGATAAGAATGAAAGAGAACCATACACACGAATCAAATTTGGAAGGAAGAATGGTCCATTGAAGGAGCTTCTTAAACACTTCCTAATTCTAATCCATATGCATAGTCTTCTTTGGATGATATGTATGCATGACGTGAATAGATGGAATCCTTACACATAAACCAGTTTCGAAAGGAAGAATGGTCCAATATTGGAGCTTCTTATACACTTTCAGAAACTAATCAATATGTATGGGTATGTATGGATTATATGCATGCAAGTGAATTATGATGATAGAGTTTACTCACAAGCTCAAAGAAACATCCTCACTGGTTCAACGCAATACTGCGGAGCCTTCTCACACATAGAAGAAATAGAAGACATGTAAAAATACTTAAGAGACTGAGAGAGGAGACAAGAGACAAGTGACAAGTGACATGAATTAAAAGGATTTGAATTAAGATACATGTAGAAGAGCGTCGTGGTACGTCAAGCTAGGCAGTCTACTGATCAAAGGTGGTTCCGACCCTCAAACCATGACAGTTCAACCGAATGTCACACGTAAGAAGGTGAGTTCCACTCCAGTGACCCTATGTATGTCTAGGCTCGTAACGTCTAACTAAAGAAGTCTAAGACTCATTAAAATCAGCTCTAACTCACTCACACGCTCCACCGAGGGTGAGTCAAGATAGAGATGCTGGTTTCAAGAGCCTATCCTAGATTGAAGTTCTAACTTAAATTTGAAACTAGGTACTATACTCATAATAGCTCACCTTGGATCCTCACTCGCTCAACCGAGGGTGATCGTCTCAAGGAAACCGTAAGCTAGCATGAGCCCTATGGATGCCTAACAATGATGCTCTAGGAGTTTGGAGGGGGGTTTATATAGTTTTTTGAATGAATTTGGGCCATTGGATCTAGAGAAATCAACTCTCAACTCTAGGATCACTACTTTCGATTACAACCACTTGATTAATCAAATCAATGGCTTGGAATTGTTCTTTCTATCAAATCTAGTGTAAAGGAGTGAAATTTAGGGCCCTCATTCTCCACCATTGGATCTGGGGATGATCTGGACCCTCAGATCAGTGCTGACATCAATTCGGATAAGATAAGCCACTATTTTTGGAGAAAAGTTGCATTATTGATCTTTGATTGTCAAAAATTATCTTCTTTTATGGAAAAACTCGTGGATCCTCCTTGCTTTAAGCATAAGTGCATCTCCACCCTTGAATATGAGCTCATCTTGATCGTACAACATGGCTCAATCAGCTTTCGCCATGTGGTGGCCCTTCAACCCTTCAATTTGCTTAAACTAGAAAACTGCGGTGATCCTGAAAACTAGACTTTGTACTCTTTGACCCTCCAAATAGGCTTTGATGAAGATGAAACTTTGTAGGACTATGTTTCCAAAGATCTCCTTCAAGAATATGCAGAAAAAAACTCCCATCTGAATCTCCCTTGTACAAGTTTGACTACATTTGGAAGCTTGCAAGGTGGCATTAAGGTCTCTAGGAAGCTCTGATAGCCTTGAAAATTTGTACAAATATGTAGCCACATATGATCTTTATACATGCCAAACCATATGGCTAACATAAATTTCTATACAAGAATTTGTAGGGTCAAACTAGAAAAATTACATTTTTACAAAATGAACATAGCATATCAATGTGCTACAAAATCCATTTTCTACTAAACTTTGGGCTATAGACTGCCTTTGAAAATCTTTACAAGTATATGGATTTTCATCTAATTTGGTGACAATGAAATTTTTGCCCTAATTTCCCAACTTTGACTAGCTTTGACCAGCTTTGACCGCTACCATGGACTTTCTTGATTTCTTTGAAACTTTGTATGTGACCTTCCTTTGACATCCTTGATGCATCCTGGACTTCTCGGGGAATTCTGGCTACCTTCACCAAATATGTTTTTTGTAGGCCTTCACAAGTGAGAGAGGAGAGAAAATCTCGACGACATTCGCCCCCACTAAACCTGCAATTCCTCCGGAAGCGCCACTCTAGCATCTGTGAAAAACAAAATGTTTCAGGCATCAAATTCTTTTATAGGCAACATAAGAAACATGGAAGGAAAATTGATTATATGCATGAATAAGTAGGTAACGTGACATGAAGCAAAATTTGCATGAAAGAAAGAATTGAAACAGGCAACATGAATATGCATGAAAAAATAGGCAACATATATGCAAATGAACAAGCAACATTGGCAACAAGAAAGAAAAAAAACAAGCATCAATATGAAGTGGAAGTGGATGTATTGAGTCATTTTAAGCATCAGTTCCTCTCATCTTGAAGAAAATTTTGTACCTTTTTCATAAAGCAATCTACCTTAAATATGATTATAAACAAAGATTTAGGATTTTCAAGAGACATCTTTCATCTTTAGCTTATTTTAGATCAACTCCTTTCCTACATAAATATGAATATGCTCTTTCTCTAATAACATGCAAGGAAATCTAACTAAACTCCACTAATGCATAAATCTGCCTATATAGCCCGTGATTTATTCTACTATGCCTCTTTATCCTCTTTGGCTTGCTCTTTTTTTTTTTTATTTATGATGATGATGATTCGACAACTTTATGGTTACGATCACTTTTTTGGGGTGGAAGAAAGTGTAAACTTCCTGGTAACATGTAGCATTTTTTTTTTTAATATTTTTTTTTATGACGGGGAAAAATTAAACCCCGATACAAGGTACAACCATTTTTGATGACGGAGAACAGTCGTTTAAACTCCGATACAAGTGATGTGAGATGGCCTAAGGATGTAGAAACATGCAATAGCAGGAGCTAGGATTTCAATAATTATGCTTTCGATACAGGATACATATGCATGTTTATATATGAAAGTCATGTCACCAAAATAAACCTCCAAATCTACATGCCCTATCTTTCCACAATCCTAGATTATAATCAATTTCTTAGTAGATAAGTTACTACTTAAGATACAATTTTATACAAGTAGAGAAATCATCATTTGCCTTTATTGACTCAAGTGATGTGGATATGCAATGCAATGCAAAGACTGAAAAAAACATGCATGAAACAAGCATGGAAAAAAAATAGAATGAACTTGAAAAAAAACAAAGCAACATGAACTTGAAAAAAAATAATGTGGAGGTGATCGCAATCTGGGTGGATCGGGTCCGGTCGTGGCACACACAGGGTGTATAAAGCTAATGAATGTTGGAAGGTTTAAGGACATGAAAGTGAAATTAATTTTGAGTATGGAGAAGAGAGAGATGTTGAAATGATTATGGGAATGGGAAAGTAGGAGTGCAAGTTAGATTTATGAACATGAATGATAAGAATGAAAGAGAACCATACACATGAATCAAATTTGGAAGGAAGAATGGTCCATTGAAGGAGCTTCTTAAACACTTCCTAATTCTAATCCATATGCATAGTCTTCTTTGGATGATATGTATGCATGACGTGAATAGATGGAATCCTTACACATAAACCAGTTTTGAAAGGAAGAATGGTCCAATATTGGAGCTTCTTATACACTTTCAGAAACTAATCAATATGTATGGGTATGTATGGATTATATGCATGCAAGTGAATTATGATGATAGAGTTTACTCACAAGCTCAAAGAAACATCCTCACTGGTTCAACGCAATACTGCGGAGCCTTCTCACACATAGAAGAAATAGAAGACATGTAAAAATACTTAAGAGACTGAGAGAGGAGACAAGAGACAAGTAACAAGTGACATGAATTAAAAGGATTTGAATTAAGATACATGTAGAAGAGCGTCGTGGTACGTCAAGCTAGGCAGTCTACTGATCAAAGGTGGTTCCGACCCTCAAACCATGACAGTTCAACCGAATGTCACACGTAAGAAGGTGAGTTCCACTCCAGTGACCCTATGTATGTCTAGGCTCGTAACGTCTAACTAAAGAAGTCTAAGACTCATTAAAATCAGCTCTAACTCACTCACACGCTCCACCGAGGGTGAGTCAAGATAGAGATGCTGGTTTCAAGAGCATATCCTAGATTGGAGTTCTAACTTAAATTTGAAACTAGGTACTATACTCATAATAGCTCACCTTGGATCCTCACTCGCTCAACCGAGGGTGATCGTCTCAAGGAAACCGTAAGCTAGCATGAGCCCTATGGATGCCTAACAATGATGCTCTAGGAGTTTGGAGGGGGGTTTATATAGTTTTTTGAATGAATTTGGGCCATTGGATCTAGAGAAATCAACTCTCAACTCTAGGATCACTACTTTCGATTACAACCATTTGATTAATCAAATCAATGGCTTGGAATTGTTCTTTCTATCAAATCTAGTGTAAAGGAGTGAAATTTAGGGCCCTCATTCTCCACCATTGGATCTGGGGATGATCTGGACCCTCAGATCAGTGCTGACATCAATTCGGATAAGATAAGCCACTATTTTTGGAGAAAAGTTGCATTATTGATCTTTGATTGTCAAAAATTATCTTCTTTTATGGAAAAACTCGTGGATCCTCCTTGCTTTAAGCATAAGTGCATCTCCACCCTTGAATATGAGCTCATCTTGATCGTACAACATGGCTCAATCAGCTTTCGCCATGTGGTGGCCCTTCAACCCTTCAATTTGCTTAAACTAGAAAACTGCGGTGATCCTGAAAACTAGACTTTGTACTCTTTGACCCTCCAAATAGGCTTTGATGAAGATGAAACTTTGTAGGACTATGTTTCCAAAGATCTCCTTCAAGAATATGCAGAAAAAAACTCCCATCTGAATCTCCCTTGTACAAGTTTGACTACATTTGGAAGCTTGCAAGGTGGCATTAAGGTCTCTAGCAAGCTCTGATAGCCTTGAAAATTTGTACAAATATGTAGCCACATATGATCTTCATACATGCCAAACCATATGGCTAACATAAATTTCTATACAAGAATTTGTAGGGTCAAACTAGAAAAATTACATTTTTACAAAATGAACATAGCATATCAATGTGCTACAAAATCCATTTTCTACTGAAATTTGGGCTATAGACTGCCTTTGAAAATCTTTACAAGTATATGGATTTTCATCTAATTTGGTGACAATGAAATTTTTGCCCTAATTTCCCAACTTTGACTAGCTTTGACCAGCTTTGACCGCTACCATGGACTTTCTTGATTTCTTTGAAACTTTGTATGTGACCTTCCTTTGACATCCTTGATGCATCCTGGACTTCTCGAGGAATTCTGGCTACCTTCACCAAATATGTTTTTTGTAGGCCTTCACAAGTGAGAGAGGAGAGAAAATCTCGACGACATTCGCCCCCACTAAACCTGCGATTCCTCCGGAAGCGCCACTCTAGCATCTGTGAAAAACAAAATGTTCCAGGCATCAAATTCTTTTATAGGCAACATAAGAAACATGGAAGGAAAATTGATTATATGCATGAATAAGTAGGTAACGTGACATGAAGCAAAATTTGCATGAAAGAAAGAATTGAAACAGGCAACATGAATATGCATGAAAAAATAGGCAACATATATGCAAATGAACAAGCAACATTGGCAACAAGAAAGAAAAAAAACAAGCATCAATATGAAGTGGAAGTGGATGTATTGAGTCATTTTAAGCATCAGTTCCTCTCATCTTGAAGAAAATTTTGTACCTTTTTCATAAAGCAATCTACCTTAAATATGATTATAAACAAAGATTTAGGATTTTCAAGAGACATCTTTCATCTTTAGCTTATTTTAGATCAACTCCTTTCCTACATAAATATGAATATGCTCTTTCTCTAATAACATGCAAGGAAATCTAACTAAACTCCACTAATGCATAAATCTGCCTATATAGCCCGTGATTTATTCTACTATGCCTCTTTATCCTCTTTGGCTTGCTCTTTTTTTTTTTTTATTTATGATGATGATGATTCGACAACTTTATGGTTACGATCACTTTTTTGGGGTGGAAGAAAGTGTAAACTTCCTGGTAACATGTAGCATTTTTTTTTTTAATATTTTTTTTGATGACGGGGAAAAATTAAACCCCGATACAAGGTACAACCATTTTTGATGACGGAGAACAGTCGTTTAAACTCTGATACAAGTGATGTGAGATGGCCTAAGGATGTAGAAACATGCAATAGCAGGAGCTAGGATTTCAATAATTATGCTTTCGATACAGGATACATATGCATGTTTATATATGAAAGTCATGTCACCAAAATAAACCTCCAAATCTACATGCCCTATCTTTCCACAATCCTAGATTATAATCAATTTCTTAGTAGATAAGTTACTACTTAAGATACAATTTTACACAAGTAGAGAAATCATCATTTGCCTTTATTGACTCAAGTGATGTGGATATGCAATGCAATGCAAAGACTGAAAAAAACATGCATGAAACAAGCATGGAAAAAAAATAGAATGAACTTGAAAAAAAACAAAGCAACATGAACTTGAAAAAAAATTAATGTGGAGGTGATCGCAATCTGGGTGGATCGGGTCCGGTCGTGGCACACACAGGGTGTATAAAGCTAATGAATGTTGGAAGGTTTAAGGACATGAAAGTGAAATTAATTTTGAGTATGGAGAAGAGAGAGATGTTGAAATGATTATGGGAATGGGAACGTAGGAGTGCAAGTTAGATTTATGAACATGAATGATAAGAATGAAAGAGAACCATACACACGAATCAAATTTGGAAGGAAGAATGGTCCATTGAAGGAGCTTCTTAAACACTTCCTAATTCTAATCCATATGCATAGTCTTCTTTGGATGATATGTATGCATGACGTGAATAGATGGAATCCTTACACATAAACCAGTTTTGAAAGGAAGAATGGTCCAATATTGGAGCTTCTTATACACTTTCAGAAACTAATCAATATGTATGGGTATGTATGGATTATATGCATGCAAGTGAATTATGATGATAGAGTTTACTCACAAGCTCAAAGAAACATCCTCACTGGTTCAACGCAATACTGCGGAGCCTTCTCACACATAGAAGAAATAGAAGACATGTTAAAATACTTAAGAGACTGAGAGAGGAGACAAGAGACAAGTAACAAGTGACATGAATTAAAAGGATTTGAATTAAGATACATGTAGAAGAGCGTCGTGGTACGTCAAGCTAGGCAGTCTACTGATCAAAGGTGGTTCCGACCCTCAAACCATGACAGCTCAACCGAATGTCACACGTAAGAAGGTGAGTTCCACTCCAGTGACCCTATGTATGTCTAGGCTCGTAACGTCTAACTAAAGAAGTCTAAGACTCATTAAAATCAGCTCTAACTCACTCACACGCTCCACCGAGGGTGAGTCAAGATAGAGATGCTGGTTTCAAGAGCCTATCCTAGATTGGAGTTCTAACTTAAATTTGAAACTAGGTACTATACTCATACTAGCTCACCTTGGATCCTCACTTGCTCAACCCAGGGTGATCGTCTCAAGGAAACTGTAAGCTAGCATGAGCCCTATGGATGCCTAACAATGATGCTCTAGGAGTTTGGAGGGGGGTTTATATAGTTTTTTGAATGAATTTGGGCCATTGGATCTAGAGAAATCAACTCTCAACTCTAGGATCACTACTTTCGATTACAACCATTTGATTAATCAAATCAATGGCTTGGAATTGTTCTTTCTATCAAATCTAGTGTAAAGGAGTGAAATTTAGGCGCCCTCATTCTCCACCATTGGATCTGGGGATGATCTCGACCGTGGGATCAGTGCTGACATCAATTCGGATAAGATAAGCCACTATTTTTGGAGAAAAGCTGCATTATTGATCTTTGATTGTCAAAAATTATCTTCTTTTATGGAAAAACTCGTGGATCCTCCTTGTTTTAAGCATAAGTGCATCTCCACCCTTGAATATGAGCTCATCTTGATCGTACAACATGGCTCAATCAGCTTTCGCCATGTGGTGGCCCTTCAACCCTTCAATTTGCTTAAACTAGAAAACTGCGGTGATCCTGAAAACTGGACTTTGTACTCTTTGACCCTCCAAATAGGCTTTGATGAAGATGAAACTTTGTAGGACTATGTTTCCAAAGATCTCCTTCAGGAATATGCAGAAAAAACTCCCATCTGAATCTCCCTTGTACAAGTTTGACTACATTTGGAAGCTTGCAAGGTGGCATTAAGGTCTCTAGGAAGCTCTGATAGCCTTGAAAATTTGTACAAATATGTAGCCACATATGATCTTTATACATGCCAAACCATATGGCTAACATAAATTTCTATACAAGAATTTGTAGGGTCAAACTAGAAAAATTATATTTTTACAAAATGAACATAGCATATCAATGTGCTACAAAATCCATTTTCTACTGAAATTTGGGCTATAGACTGCCTTTGATAATCTTTACAAGTATATGGATTTTCATCTAATTTGGTGACAATGAAATTTTTGCCCTAATTTCCCAACTTTGACCAGCTTTGACCGCTACCATGGACTTTCTTGATTTCTTTGAAACTTTGTATGTGACCTTCCTT
Organism: Ceratopteris richardii; assembly: GCA_020310875.1. Lineage (NCBI taxonomy): Eukaryota > Viridiplantae > Streptophyta > Polypodiopsida > Polypodiales > Pteridaceae > Ceratopteris > Ceratopteris richardii. The sequence goes on from CM035413.1 coordinate 145,349,543, forward strand.
TGACATCCTTGATGCATCCTGGACTTCTCGGGGAATTCTGGCTACCTTCACCAAATATGTTTTTTGTAGGCCTTCACAAGTGAGAGAGGAGAGAAAATCTCGACGACAACGTCTCAAAAATCCCTGAAATATCACCCAAACATCACCAGAATGTCACCGGAATATCACCGGAATGTCACCGAAAACATTCATTCAGTTATTTTTCTGCTAATTCAGAAGTTACACAGTCTTGCTACACACTACACTTGTAAAAGATTCACAGGTTTCTTTCTGCACTCACATATAATTCAAGACATTGCACTTTGACACAGTACAGTCTGAGTCACTCACACAGACTTGGCCGAAAATAGAAGGTTTTTGACACTATAACCTTGCTACGCAGGCATTGGTAGATCATTCATTGGTAAACATAACACCACAAGTACATATTTTTTTTTGTAAAGATTAGAACTTCATTATGAGAGTTTGATTACTCCGCAAAGGTTTTTCATTCAATCATTATCTACATACTAGTTTCTCTGTAGAACCTGGTCTTTTCCGATCCTGACAAGGGATCTCCTTCTTCGTTTACTTTTTCTCACAATTGACACACCTTCACTTCTTGCACCCTCATCTCTCTTCTCATCATTGCGCCTTTACTTCTCGTACCTTTTCTCTTCTTTCCGCTGTTGCGTCTTCGCTCCTCGTCTACTTTTTTCCTTCCTTACGGTTATTGCCAACTCCTTTCTTCTTAACTTTTCCTTCTCTTGCGACATGTCCTTTCAAATATCCACATAGCCATCTTTTTCTTTTTATTCTTATTTTATTTCTCCAGATTTCCTTGCCTTCAACACCTGGCACAGCCCGGTGGGTAATTTTGTCAAAAATTAAACTCAAATTTCACAATCCCTTGATCATATATCTCCCGTGACTGTTTGGAAATCTGCTCTTCTTGTACTTTTAATTCTTCAACTGATCAATATCTTCCTCTGCACCATCCTGCTTTTCTGGAACATTTGCATCAAATATCTCCTCCTTTTCTTCTAGTTTCTTTTTCAACAACTGTTCCCGCATTTTTGCAATTATCTGTTTCTGTTCTTCAATCTGCTTTTGTTGTTTTGAAATTATACATACTAAATCTCTTTCATGTTTTGAAACAAAACTTGTCTGCAGCTGTGCATATTGCATCTTAATCATACCTAACCAACGACTTTGAAAAACACCCCAGATGTCCTGAACATATTTATGCAGATGCTGCTTCACTTCTCCTATGTCCATCTTCGTCATTAACACAGCATCTAACTGCACACCTTCCTCTTTGAATATTTGCTCTTGTAATTCCTGCAAAACTTTTAGTCTCGACTCAAGAACTACCTGTTCCGCCTGCAATGTAGCATTGTTCGTTGAAAAATTCATCATTTCTTTTTGAATCTGCGTTTGTACAGTCATCTGCCATTCTTCAAATTCCTGAATAGACTTCTTTGTACTAGCCAATTCTACTACCAATTGCTTCTTATCCTGCTGCAACTTTTCCAACATACATTCCTTCTGATCCAATGCATCCTGAAGTTCTTTAGTCCTCTCCTACAAAGACTGATAATCAGTCTTATTAATAAATACTTTATTCTATTCATGCCGAAACAATCTTTCCTCCTGAAAAACTAAAAAATCCGACACTTCCTGCAACTTCTTCTTCATCCCTGACACATCATAATATGAAATATTATCATCTTTCAACATTTTTTCGCCTTCAGCCTGTAATTGCTCTTCCACTCTTCTTTTCCTAGACAACCTAAAAGCAGTTCCGAATGCTTTCGGATCCTCAATACTATCTGGCACCATCAGCAAAATATCTTCCTGTATCTTTGCTTTATATATATCAGGCTCAATACTTTGACTATCCTGTTTCCTTACTTGTGCCATATCACTAGCGCAAAGAAAATCTTCAGAGGTCTGTGAAGGTCTATTCATTACCGATCTCACTTCTAACTGTTCCTGCTCTTTACTCATCGCTTGATGACCACAAGATTTGATCTGCTTTGGCCACATTATCTTCTGATCTTCAACGAACTGCACAAATTCGAATAAAGTAACTAAATATGCTGATAATCGACTATTTGTTTGCGTCTTACGCCTATCCCCAACGAAGATCTCACTCTGTAGGTGATCATACATCCAATGAGCCCAACTCACCTTTTCTCCTGCCTGTGCATAGGCCAAAGGTGCAAAATTCTCCCTAGACATAGAATCATATTTAATGATAAAACATAATCTTTCCAAATACCATTTTAGTTGTTCCCTTCGAACATAGCTTACGTTCCTCATCATATAGTACTGCCGTCTTCCTTCTCGGGGTCCAAAGTCTTTCTTCAAAACCTCCTCCAAACATTTGGGGACTACAACATCATCGTATATAGGCAATTGAAATACTTCGGCAACTAATTCTGGTGAAAATTTTACCTAAAAGGAGAGCTGACCCTTCATTTTTCGCATAATCTCCAGCTGACTCTTTACCTCATAATGGCATCTCCAACGTTCCCATGGCAACATAGCAAACTGTAATAATCCAATTCTTCTGAGCCACTTCTTGTGCAGATCAGACTGTGTGTCTACTTCTACTTTAAAATCTGTGAATGACCCCATAAACGTATGCACACCCTTAGTCTTTGTAGATGGTGTTGAAAGTGCATCTTCATCTTCCCCTTGTAATGAGCTATCACTCTCCTCCGATGTGGTTTCCTCCCTTCTCACTGTCACTTCTCTCTTTCTCATACACCCTCTCATGACTCCTGCTTCAAGCACTAATACAGAAAACACTGAAAAAAATATTATCCTGGAAGCCTTTATGTAGAACCAAAAATATTCGTTCCACAAGTGCGAATGCTTGAACTGCCACTTTCTGTAATGATAAACGTACTTACGCACATAACACTTCATGCGACTCAATAATATTGTAGTATGGGTTATCATAAAAATCCTCCACAATCGATTGCCCCACTTATCAATAACCCGCTGAATGAAACTTCCACGCGTGCCAGAAGAATCATGAAATAGAACACTCATTCGTACCTCAAGAAGATGATATGGATATTTTATCTTTTCAATACTGCATTGTATAGTGCAAAAACTTTTAACCATACAATTTTGACAGATTGTACTTTGCAAGATAAGCATTGGTCGACTACTAACTTCGTTTTCATATTCTCTTCGATGCCTCTGCCTCTGATGGATCTGCTGACGCGGAATAAAAAGCATACTTATTTCGAACATATCATTATTTGCAGACCCAACATATTCCTTAGCTTGTCTACCCTGATTCGACAATACTTCATTATCCATCATTGACCTTGGGCTAACCCATAACGCACTGTTGAACTGCAACTGTAAACCATGTGTCCATTGTAATCGTAAAAATTTACTCAATGTAGTTTTAGACCAACACGAGGTCAAAAAACACTGTACCACCGATAAAAATGTAGAAAAATACACTCTGTTACTACGATGATCACAAACATTGCTCACGTGTTGTTCTGGACGACGTACAACTTGCACCACATTAGCAGATAACCAGACCGAATGTGGCCACTTCCCTTGAAATAATTTCAACCGAAATCCATTTATTGGCGTGTCCAACCATGTGCCAAACACATCTGCCACATGAAAAGTGCCTTGACCCAAATCTTGGACAATCTGATATGGGCCCCTGTATCTCAATGTGAGCTTTCCTGGATGGGGTCCTAGCTTAGAATTATACACCATCACCAAATCGCCTTCTTTGAATATCTTAAACTTCACATGATTATTTACCTAGGCTTGTCTCCGCCTTTGAATCACTTCCGTAATATATGCACTTATCAAACGATCCTCCTCCATCTGTAAAAGGTATTTTCTCCTGTGTTTAACTGAGACTTCAGGCGACATCTTTTCTGCCATAACCCTCAAACTTGGAACTACAAACTCCATAGGTACTACTGCCTCCAATCCATATACCAACCGAAAAGGTGTCATACCTGTTGTCACTTTGAATGCTATTCTGAATGACCACAAGGCTGAGTCAAGAAACAAATCCCACTTTTTTTTATTTTCATGTACCAACTTTTTTAGAATACGTATTAAAGTTTTATTCGTGCTTTCAGCCTGCCCATTCGCTTGAGGATGATAGGCTGTAGTCTTTTTATGCACTATTTGATGAATTCTTGTTAATTCTGAAATCACCTCATTCAAGAAATGAGTACCTCGGTCGCTCACTATCTCAAGCGGACACCCAAATCTTGTCATAATATTACGATAAAGAAATTTGGCCACACTTGCTGCCTTGTTATCTTTCAGTGCTACTGCTTCCACCCATTTCGTACAATAATCTGTCGCCACCAATATATAGCTATTACCCCACTAAGTAATAGGTTGAATAGGTCCCACAAAATCCATGGCCCATTTTTGAAAAGGATCTAGTGGTAATACCGGATGGTCAGTCATACGATCAGAATTATTAGGTTGGCCTAACTTTTGGCAAATCACACATCCTTTAGCATACTCATGCGCATCTTTTAACACCGTTGGCCACCATAATCCCGCCTGTAATACTTTCTTTCCGGTAATATCGCCTGACAAATGTCCTCCTGCTGAACCAGAATGTGCTTCATGTAAAACAGCTGATTGTTGATAGTCTGGTACACATCTCCTAATAACCTGATCCACGCCCTTCTTGTATAATGCCCTTGCTATCACCAAATACGGCCTACTTTTAAGAGCAAACTTCCTTCTCTGATCAGGTGTAAAATGTTGTGGTAATACCCCTTCTGTTAGGAAAATTAGTAATTGATCATACCACGAATCTGTCTCTACTACTTGCGCCGTAAACAATTCAGCATCCAGAAATACATCAAGTACACAAGTGGGTGTTTCTCCTGATTCCAATCAACTAAAATAATCTGCCATCTCATGCTCTTTCCCTGGGGTATGCACAATTACAAAATCAAATTCCTGTAACAAAAGCATCCATCTAGCTAATCGGTTTGTTAATAAGGGCTTCTTGATTAAATAAACCAGAGCCTGATGATCCACATGAAAAATCACTTTATTACCCAACAAATAATGCCTAAACTTATTAAGGGCATACACCATGGCCAAAGCTTCTCTTTCGGTCACCGGATAATTTCTTTCAGCCGCAGCCAATATCGTGCTGGCATAATAAACAGGTCTATACCATCCTTTATCTTTTTGCTACATCAAAACTGCTCCTATAGCCACATCCGATGCATCAACGAATATGTGAAACAGCATTGACCAATCGGGTGGTTGCAAAATAGGTGCTACCGACACCATCTTTTTTAATAACTGAAATGCCTTCTCTTGAGCTTCTGCCCATATAAACGGAACATCCTTCTTGGTCAAATGCGTCTGTGGTGAGGAAATGTTTGCTAAATATCTTAAGTATCGAAAATGCCACTTAATTTGGCCGACAAACCGCATTACTTCTTTAACGTTAGTCGGTGCTTTAACTCTACTTATAGCTTCAATTTTCTTAACATCAATAGCCATTCCTGCTTGTGAGATAACATGGCCCAATAAAATCCCACTTCTTACCGCAATCACACTTTTAAATGGATTCAATACCATCCTAAACTGCATCTTTCAAAACATGCTTTCAGGTGTAGTAAGTGCTTAATCATTTCACAGAAGACTGAAAAGTCGTCGACAAATACCTGCATGAAGTCCTGAAGATAAGGCTCAAACACTTTATGTGCCACATAATTGAATGATGGTGGTCCATTCTTCAAACCAAAACTCATTACGGTAAACACATAAGCACCAAATTCGGTAATAGATGTTGTTTTATGCTGATCCTCCTCAGCCACACTAATCTGATTATAACCGGAAAATCCATCCAAGAAACTATACATTTCATGGCCTGCAACTGCATCCAATACTGCATCACAAAACGGCATAGGAAACGGGTCTGTAACCGTTATCGCATTTAGCTTTTTGTAATCAACACAAATTCTGAGCTTCCCGTTCTTTTTAGGGACCACTATAATAGGAGATAGCCAAGTCACCTGATTCACTGGTTTGATAAATCCGACTGCCAACAACTTATCAATCTCTTCCTTCACTTGTTTAGCAAAATTAGGATTCATTCTATATCGTTGTTTTGCCACAGGTACTGCATCCGCCTTCAGATTAATCCTATGTTGATGCAACTGTGGATCTATACATTTTACTTGAGTATAATCCCAAGCAAACACATCCACATACTCTTTAAGCAAGCAAATAAGAGCCTCCTTAAACGTTTCTTCCAATGTTTTACCAATCTGCACCATCTTGGGTTCAGCTTCGGTTCCTAAATTAACCTCTTGAAGCTCTTCCTCCTTCACCCGCATAGAACCTGCATACTTCTGATCATAAATCCTTTCCGTTCGCATAATTATCTCTTCCTCCTGTTGGTCCATCTGCTGCTGCACTGAAACCTTCATACATTGATTGAATATTTTTTGTAACTGGGCACCTGCCACCTGGTCCCCTGGAAGTGACTCTGCTACGTGTGGCCCACCACTATAATCCTTACTTAATACTCCTTCCACATCAACTTCTAATACCGGCACCACCGTTGGGTTTGCCTGCAAAAACTTTTCCTCTTCGTCATCTTCAATCTCATCCGCTAAATTAATAGTCTGAGCCATCAATGGTTTTTCCTGTACCGACATATTTTTCCGCCCACGCATGGGAATTGTCACTTGCTTTTTACCCTTGGTAATCATTACTACATTCAAGCCCCAATCCTGCTTAATTTTAGCAAGCCAAAACCAAGGTCTTCCTAACAACATTTTATACGGGTACGCTGACTCCGACATTTGGATGACTACAAAATTGACCATGAATGTCATGCCGGAAATAATAATTTGTTGTTGCTTCAAAATGCCAACAGGCTGTACTCGTGTTTGATCCGCCATCTTGACCTGAAAAGGTATTGGAGCCAATTCCCCTCTTCCCATTTCAATAAAAATATGTTCAGGTAATATGTTTACCCCTGATCCTCCATCGAGCAATACTTCGGCAAATCTCCGCTGATTGTACTGCACCTGAATTACTGGTATGACAAAATCCACATCTGCTGGATCAATACTGTTGGCCAAAATTGAAGGGATCGTCCTACTCTCGGGCTCGGCCTGATATCCAAGTAGCTTTCTCAACAATTTTTCGCGAAAGACAGGTACTAAGGATAACAGCTGATCCAAAGACAACTGTAACGGTGCACTAATGATTTCATCAAACCATTCATTTGCCAAGTCTTGTTGACACTGAGCCTTATCCTGCTCCATCATGGGCGGTACCAACTTCACACCCTGTTGTCTCTCGATCCGGTCGTCATCCTTCACCAGATTAGCAGGCTCGTCTCGAACCTGCTTCAAAACCTTATCTCGAATTTGCCTTTGTTCTTGCCAATCAATAGGGCCTTTATTTTTTGATCTAGTGACCGCCAACACTTCAACCTCTTTATTTTTCCCACATTGCTTACCATCACCCTGCCCTTGGTTGTTACCATGCATTCGAGCAGATGTACCGGGTGCATCATGGGTCCTATCCGCTTGGTCTGGCCATTCAATCAGCATGGCATTTGCTTGAGCCGCCTGCTGCCCCTGTTGTTGATGTTGTCCCTGTTGATTATGCTGTTTATACCGAATACCAGGTATACCTCTTTCTTCATGATGCTTTACCCACAAAGGGCAATTCGGCCCTATCCAATGATTAGGAGCTGAACAATACCCACAAGGCATTACCCGTGGTGGTCGACCTTGGTGATTGCCTTGTTGGTTATTTCCTTGCTAATTTCCTTGATCTCTCCATGGGGGTCTTACCGGTTGCTGTCTTTGGAAAGTACCTCGCCCTTGGATAGGAATAGCCTGATTGGCTGCCACGTCATTTAGATTTTGATTGTCTTGCCGAGAATTTTGCCCTCTATGCTTAGGGTTATACCAACACTGAGTTGTTGTATGTCCCTCTTTGTCACAGATATCACAAAATCGTTTTTCCTTTGGAGCCAGTATAGAACATCCATGTTTCTTTAACTTACTAATCCATTCCTCCTCTTTACGATGTTTAGCTTTATGCTTACGATGCTTTGTCTTCACTATTTCATTATCATAATCATCAGTGTCAGAATCCTCTGAACTCTTGCCCGACTCCATGTCTGAATCCGATTCAACCTCTGAACCAGAATCAGACTGCTTCTTTTTTGCTCGTCCAAACCTTCTTTCAAACACGCGCTACTGCTAATACTAAAACATCAAAACCATTCGCAATGTCCACACTGGCCACCGCATGTCTTATGGTGCTCCTTAATCCTTTTAAAAAAAATCTTGCCAACATCTCATCAGTAGGTCGTTCATTACCTTGCAGCCTGTCCATTAAAGTCCTAAACTTTTGAGCATAGTCTTCCACTAGCATGGTCTTTTGTCTGATAGCCCGCAACTTCCTTAATACATCGGAAAGCGTCTTTTCTTTTCTAAACCGTTGCAAGAATGCGATTTTTAAATCATCATACGTAGCAAAATGGGTAAGGCCATATTGACTGAACCAGCTCATAGCTCGTCCTTCCAACGTGGTTGCGAACTATTGAAGTTTAATATCATGACCATAGATAGCTGGATATCCATTCGCTGTCCATTTTATTTCGAATTGAGCTACATGGCAATCAGCATCCTCCTTAGAGGTTCCACTGAAATGAGCGGCCTTGACTTTGGGATTTGGAGGTGGTTGAGCCATTGGTTATGGTTGAGGTGTGCACCTAGTTCTGTGACCGGTCGCCCCTGCAAATGGGTCAAACTGGAGTCATCTTCTTACCCCTACAACTGCTTCTGTGAGGAATAACGCTCCAAGGATGCCGCCCACTAACCTTGCCTCTACTGCACCTGTTTCCCCCTGTTCGTCGTTAGTGCCCAACGCTTCCTGCTTCTAGGCCTCGTACGACTCGTAAAAATCTGAGGATGTCTCCACGTTCGCTGCTCTTGCTTGTGCCCTCGTAAAATATACTTTACTAAAGCGATTCCGCCTACCCCTCATTCATTTCTTGAGGCTGCTTCAGCCGTACAATAGGATCGCCAATTGTGTTGAGGGTTCTACGGTTCAACACAACATCGAATAACTAGCAAAATCAGATTTACTAATCTTACCCATTGTGCACTGATCTTTACTTCCCCACATATTCCACCGAAAACGTCTCAAAAATCACTGAAATATCACCGGAACATCACCAGAATGTCATCGGAATATCACCGGAATGTCACCGGAAACGTTCATTCAGTTATTTTTCTGCTAATTCAAAAGTTACACAGTCTTGCTACACATTACACTTGTAAAAGATTCACATGTTTCTTTCTGCACTCACATATAATTCAAGACATTGCACTCTGACACAGTACAGTCTGAGTCACTCACACAGACTTGATCGAAAATAGAAGGTTTTTGACACTATAACCTTGCTGCGCAGGCATTGGTAGATCATTCATTGGTAAACATAACACCACAAGTACATATTGTTTTTTTGTAAAGATTAGAACTTCATTATGAGAGTTTGATTACTCCGCAAAGGTTTTTCATTCAATCATTATCTGCATACTGGTTTCTCTGTAGAACCTGGTCTTTTCCGGTCCTGACAAGGGATCTCCTTCTTCGTTTACTTCTTCTCACAGTTGACGCACCTTCACTTCTTGCACCCTTGTCTCTCTTCTCATCATTGCGCCTTTACTTCTCGTACCTTTTCTCTTCTTCCCGCTGTTGCATCTTCGCTCCTCGTCCACTTTTTTCCTTCCTTACAGTTATTGCCAACTCCTTTCTTCTTAACTTTTCCTTCTCTTGCAACATGTCCTTTTAAATCTCCACATAGCCGTCTTTTTCTTTTTATTCTTATTTTATTTCTCCAGATTTCCTTGCCTTCAACACTTAGAAATGAAGCTTGTATACATATGTACATTATAGGTGGAAATCCTTGTAATTTGAGTATAGATAATCCTTAGGATGATAAGGAGTAATGTAATAGACGCGGGATAAGTCTAGAATCATATGTATATAATTCAATGATGTAAAGAAATAGATAAGAGAATCCTTAGAAGACAAGTGTCATAGAGATAGATGTGAAGAGAGTCATCTTCAGGAAATAGCGGTGAGTATTTCCTAGATTTCTCTCAATCTGATCATGAGAATCAGAAATCCTTTTGTACACATCTAATCTAGAAGCTAATGAAGCTATGTTCAAATTTTCATGGTCTAATTCCTTTCATGCTGTGAGTATGATCAATAGGAATAGGTGTATGTAAAGTCTGCAGATAGAACTCTCACAATCGCACATTTTTTCGTGTCAATGTTTTGCTTCGATCTCAGTGCACAATGTAAAGTTTTTGATGAATGAGCATTCAAAATCTAAGTTAGAAGTTAAGGAAGCTATGGCTAAAAGCATTTAGCAAAACGGGATCTGTGTTCTGAGAAATCAACCTTAGAAGTTACCTATGTCAAAGTCGCTTGTTCAGGAAGATAGTTTATGACATATCTTTGATCTTAAGGATCAAATTAAAGTTTTAATGATTCTTTTGAAGAAATAATGGTTGATATGATTTTGCAAAGGTAGTGTGAAGATATGTGCATCATTAGTTTGAAGAAATCTGAAGATATGTGCAGGTAATGAAGTCAATTTCTGAAGTAGACTTTCTGAAGAAAGAAATTTTTCACTTAGAGAAGTGATAGTGGAAGTTTTGGTAAACGAAGGTAACATTTGTGTAAAGTTTGATCTATAACTGATATAGAGATGTTCTTAGATTAGTATAGATCAAGCATTTGGAGATTAAGAGGTCTCCAACAGTGGTATCAGAGCATAAGGTGCAATACAAGTGAAGTAAAGGTATTGGAAGCCCCGACTGGTGCAGATATTGAAGTTCCTTCTAAATTGAAGATGGACAAAGCCAAATTCTTGGAGATAACCTACAGAAGTACAAAGCACAAGATCAAAGGATCAAGAAGGACTAAAACTTCATATTGAAGGTACACTTTATTATCATAATTCATAGTAATTACAGACACAAAAGATCAAAGATGGGAGAAAGCTTGCAGATTGATAAGCTAGATAGGGAGAACTATCCAACTTGGTCCATGAGGATGGAGGCACACCTCATGAGCAAAGATTTGATGGCATTCATTACAGGAGAAGAAGGAAAGCCTGAGTTTGAAGATCCTAATGTTCCAACTAGGGAGGAACTTGCAAGTTTGAAGAATTGGATGAGAAAGGATGCTCAAGCTAGGAGCATCATTTACATGGCTGTAAATGATTATCTTCTACCTCATATCAGAGGATTAGAAAGTGCAACAGATGTGCGGAATGCTTTGGAAGAGCATTTCCAAAACACAACCAAGTCAAGGAAGTCCTCATTATGGGCAGAATTCACAACTTTTAAGAAGAAGAGTTCACAATCAATTTCTGATTATGTGGCAAGGATGAAGGATATTGCAGATAGCTTGGGAGCAGTAGATGAAGACATTGAAGAGGATAAGTTGGTAAGGCAAATACTTACAGGTTTGAGAGGAGATGAGAAGTGGAAGCCTTTCATATTGTCCATAGAATTGTCACTAGATCACTTTACTCTTGATCTTAATCAATTGCTAGGACACATGCTAACTTTTGAGCAGGACATTAAGGGAGACAATGACAGGAGTGCAAGTCAAGCTATGTACTCCAAGGACAAGAAAAAGAATGGCAAAGGGAAGCAGACAACTGATGATGAAGGAAATTCAAGTCAAGCTAACTTTACAAAAGGAAAGATGAACTTCAGAGGTAAAGGAAGAGGAGGTAAGAACAAAGATAATACTAAAGCTTGTTGGATTTGTGGAAGAACCAATCATTTGGCAAATGATTGTTGGTATAACAATCAAAATGGTGGAAGTAATAACCAGAGCTTCAATCAAAGAGGTAGAGGAGGCAGGAACCAAAGAGGCAACTTCAGAGGAAGAGGTGGTAGGACATCATATGCTAGAGGAGGTGGAAGAAGTTTTCAATCTCTGTCCTACAACAACAATTATTATAATTATGCATCAAATCAGAAGGATGACATGACTCTTATCTTGAATGCAACTCATGAAGCAATAGGAGAAGATCAAAGGGTATTCTATATTGACTCAAGATGTAGTAATCATTTGAGTGGCAATATATCATTGATGACTAATATGGAAGCAAAGGTGAATGGACATATAGTTCAAACAGGAGATAACACCAAGCATAAGGTGGAGAGCATTGGATCAGTGAAGACAAAGAATGGAAGTACACTCTTCAGCAAGGTACTTTATGTTCCTACTATTCCTAAAAACTTGATAAGTGTAGGGCAAATTGTGGAGAAGGGATATGAAGTCAGATTCACAAATGATGGTGTCTATGTGCAAGATCCAAATCAGGGATATAGAAACATCATTGCAAGTAAAACGGAAGGAAGGTTGTTTACTCTCAATGTGGGACATGCTTTATTTACTTATGGAAGTCAAAAGATGTCTGAGTTAGACCTATGGCATAAGAGGTTAGGTCATTTCAATGAGAGAGCCATAAAGGAAATGTCAAGGAAGGATGTGGTGCTTGGTTTGCCAAAAGTTGAAGGGCAACACATGGTGTACAAGTGTGAAGCTTGTTAGTTAGGTAAAGCACACAAAATTTCATACAATAAATCAGGACATAAGTATTCAAATATTCTTGAATTGATTCATACAGATGTGTGGGGTCCTTCAAGGGATTATAGTAGAAATGGATCTAGATATTATGTGTTGTTTGTTGATGATGCAACCAAATGGATTACTTTATATGTAATCAAGGATAAATCAGAAGTGTTCAAGACATTCAAGCATTATCATGCTTATGCAGAAAGGATTACAGGACAAAAACTCAAGAGATTGAGATCAGATGGAGGGGGAGAGTATTTTTCTAAAGAGTTTGATGATTATTTGTGGAATGCAGGTATAAAAAGAGAAGTAACTTGAAGGTACTCTTCTCAACAAAATGGAATTACAGAAAGAAGAAATAGAACTCTTGTAGAATTTGCAAGAGCAATGATGAAGGAAAAGAATTGTCCAAATTACTTATGGGCAGAAGCTATAAACACTGCAACATACCTTGTGAATAGGTTACCTTGTAAAGCTTTGG
>CM035413.1:145367689-145412689 GCA_020310875.1 Ceratopteris richardii
CTGCAAATGCTGCACATTCGAAGAACGAGGATAAAGATGAGAAGAAATCAGAAAAGCAGAAATTGTTTTGCAAGTAGTGTAAAGGGAATGATCATATCATAAAGAACTGTCCAAAACTGGTTGCAAAAGAGGCAAAGAAAAAGGAGGTTGGAATGGTTGTTGCAGAAGCCTCTACACCAAAAATAGAGTCTGCTAATCTTGTGCAGGAAGAAGAATGGGTGTTTACTACTGTTTGTAGTTTTGACCCATCTTCTCATGAGCAGTGCATGTCTGCAGTGGACTCAGATGTTTAATACTTTGATAGTGGGGCGACCAAACATATTACCTCGCAGCGCAGTTTCTTCTCTTCACTCGAGCCTGCCCCTACAGGGAATACTATCACATGCACCAACAACTCCTCTTATCCTGTTATGGAAGTTGGTAAGATCATTCTGACTAAGCTTGGAGCACAACACACAAGACTGAATGTATTACTAGAGAATGTACAAAGATAAGTAGCCCATTAGGGCAATAGGCGTATATACAAGCCGGGGGAAAAAAACCTCCTAAAGAGGGAAAAAAGTGCCCCGGCGGTCCTAGAGTGTTCACACACATCACTACCTAAATATATCAACAAATCCCCCCTGGGAGTGATGCGGTGAACAAGGAGCTGGCACTCATGTATAAGGAAGTGCCGAGCTATGTGGAAATCACTCCACAAAAGGAAGTAAGCCCAAAGCTTTGCGGAAAGCTTCAAACTTCTCCCTAGGCAGAGCCTTCGTGAAAAGGTCTGCAATGTTCTCCTGCGTGGGCACATATGCCAAGCTGATCTCCCCAGCAGAGAACCTCTCCCTGACATAGTGATAATGCACCTCAATGTGCTTAGTGCGAGCATGGAACACAGGGTTCCTCGCAACTGCCAATGCGCTCTGACTGTCAGTGAAGATGGTGGTGGCAGAAGACTGGCCAACACCCAAATCAGCCATAAGGCGTCTGAGCCACACACACTCAACAGTCGCTGTGAAAGCTGCCCTATACTCAGCCTCACAACTGGAAGTGGCCACAGTAGGCTGCTTCTTGCTCAACCAAGATATACATGAGCTACCAAGCATGAAGCAAAAACCACTGGTGGACACACGAGTGTCATAGCAACCAGCCCAATCTGAGTCAGAAAAAGCATGCAAATCTGGCGGTAGTGATCCCCCCTTGGGATAAAACAACCCAAGTAGCCGAGTACCACTCAAGTAGTGAAAGATGCGCTTAACCGCTTTCCAATGTGTGACTCTTGGGCAATGCATAAACCTGCTCATCTGTGAGACAGCAAACTGAATATCTGGCCGAGTAATGCATAAGTAAATCAAGCATCCAACAGCCTGCTGATAAAGAACAACATCAAATGCATCTCCAGCATCATGAAGACTCAATCGTAAACCTGTCTCCATAGGAGTGGCAATAGGCTTACAGTCTTCAAGGCCAAAACGCTGCAATAATGTGTCAATATATTTCGTTTGACACAAAGCCATTCCACCATCAACTTGCATAAACTGAATGCCCAAATAGTGATGCAAATGCCCCAAATCAGACATCTCAAATGAGGCATGCAAATCAGCCTTGAAATCAGCAATATGCTTCTCAAGAGGACCAGTGAGCAGCATGTCGTCTACATAGACAACAATGATCAGAAGCACATCATTAGCACGCTTAACATATAATAAGGTGCTTTCAGTTGGACTGTTCTCAAAACCATGTGCAATTAGATAGGCATGTATTTTCTCATACCAAGCACGTGGTGCTTGCTTTAAACCATATAACGCCTTCTTTAACCTGCACACCTGGTTTTCATGCCCTTTCTGCACAAAGCCACGGGGCTGAAAAACATACACTTCTTCATGCAAGTCACCATTCAGAAATGCTGTTTTAATGTCCAACTGATGTACATTCCAACCATGATGGGCTGCAAGTGCACAAATGCTCCGAACAGTAGTCATACGGCATGTAGGTGCAAAGGTCTCATCAAAATCAATGCCTCTTTCCTGCGCATAACCCTTTGCAACAAGCCTAGCCTTATACCTGTCAACTGTACCATCAGGTTTACGCTTCAGCTTGTATACCCACTTAGTGCCAATGGCCTTCTTGCCAGGAGGCAAGTCACATAAAGACCATGCACCATTCTTCATTATAGCATCATATTCAGATTGCATAGCAGCCATCCAATTTTCTGAATTTTGTGCTTCATCAAAAGAAACAGGCTCATTCTCATCACAGAGACTAGATGCAGCCATAGCATAGCAATCTGATGCAAAGGAGGTACTATGAGAGCCTGAACGAGTACGATATGACAAAGGTGCATCTAATTTGCTGTCACGCAAAGTCTGCACCAGCCATTTTGGCATAGCTTTTGCCTGTTCAATATCAGCTCTCTCATCAACAAGTGCATCATGTAAATCTGCATCAGAAATGGAATGATCTGCATCATCATATGAAACCTGCAAAGGCTGAGAAGTTGCCTCATTAGGACCAGCGTTAGCCTGTCCACCTGTAAAAAGAGGCATCAAAGTATCATACATGTCTTTGGAGCTAACAGATGTCTCCTTAGTACATGAAAGTAATGGCTGAATAGCATCTTCCACAAAGACAACATCACGGCTAACCAGAATGCGTTTAGTCTGTGGATGATACAGACGATAGCCTTTACTTTCAGAACTGTACCCAACAAAAATACATTTTACTGCCTTATCATCCAATTTTCTGCGATGTTGTTCAGGCACTAATGCATATGCCAAACAACCAAAAACATGCAGATGAGCAACAGATGGCTTGCGGTCATGCCAAGCCTCATATGGAGTGATAGACTGCAACGCTTTGGTGGGACACCTGTTCAGTACATATGCTGCACACATGACAGCCTCAAGCCAGAAACTATGTGGTAAAGCCTGACTTTTGACCATGCACCTCGCCATCTCCATGAGTGACCTGTTCTTTCGTTCAGCAACTCCATTCTGTTGAGGTGTATACGGCACTGTACACTGGTGTTTTATCCCACGTTCAGCCAGAAATGCATTAAAATCTGAAGACATATATTCCCCCCCTCGATCAGAACGGAGGGTGCCCATTTTACATGCTGATAGATTTTCAGCCAAAACCAAAAACTGTTTGAAGCACATGAACACTTCGGACTTTGCTTTGAGTGGATATACCCATGCATGCCTGGAAAAATCATCAATGAAAGTCACGAAGTAAAGGTAATTTCCAAAAGAGGGTGTCTGCATAGGACCACAGACATCACTATGTACAAGCTGCAATTTTTGCATAGCCCGAACTGAACCATCTTTTGGAAAGGAAGAACGCTGCATTTTGCCCAAAATACAGCCTTCACAAACATGTTTTCCAGGTGCCTCAAGTTTGGGCAAAGAGGACACCATTTCAGATTTCTGCAGGCGTAACAAACTAGCAAAATTCAGATGACCAAAGTGTGCATGCCAAAGCTTTGCATCTGACATAGCCTGAGAATCATGAACTGCACATGCCGAATCATTCACAGATCTTTCATAGTCTATGAGCTTATACAGCCCACGACATAAAATGCCAGAAGCAATAATCACATCGCCATTTGAGAGATCATGGACTGTACACCTGTCATCAACGAATTTCACAACCAAGCCAATCTTGGCTAATGCAGAAACTGATAACAGGTTCTTTTTGATCCCTGGCACAAATAAAGCATCTGACAAAGTGAAAGAACTACCATCAGCAGTAGTCAGAATGATCTTACCAACTCCCATAACAGGATAAGAGGAGTTATTGGCGCATGTGAGAGTATTCCCTGTAGGGGCAGGCTCGAGTGAAGAGAAGAAACTGCGCTGCGAGGTAATATGTTTGGTCGCCCCACTGTCAAAGTACCAAACATCTGAGTCTACTGCAGACATGCACTGATCATGAGAAGATGGGTCAAAACTGCAGACAGTAGTAAACGCCCATTCTTCTTCCTGCACAAGATTTGCAGACTCTGTTTTTGGTGTAGAGGCCTCTGCAACAACCATTCCAGCCTCTTTCTTCTTTGCCTCTTTAGCAGCCAGTTTTGGACAGTTCTTTATAATATGATCATTTCCTTTACAGTACTTGCAGAACAATTTCTGCTTTTCTGATTTCTTCTCATCTTTATCCTGGTTCTTCGATTGTGCAGCATTTGCAGATTTCTGCTTACTAGTAGAAGAGCTCCATTTTCCTTTGCCCTTCTGACTAGCCAGGAAAGCTTGATCTGCAACACGCATAATGGACCTGTTCTGCCTGGACTGATCTTCCTGCAACAGAACAGAGACTAATTCCTCAAATGACAAGGCATTCGGATTGCCTTTCATCATCAATCGAAGAGTAGAGGCAAAACTCTGATATGAATCAGGAAGGCCATTCAGAACGGTCTGCACAAGTGAGCTATCTGGTATAACCTCATCAGCAGAAATCAATTGTTCCTTCGGGTCTTTGATCTTTGTAAGAAAACTGTCCATCGAATCACCTTCATTCATGTGCTCACTCTCCAACTGTTTTCGGAGGTAAGCAACACGAGCCTCATTCCTAGCCTGGTACAAAGTGGTAAGTGTATCCCAAGCATCCTTTGCTATTCTGCAAGAGCGAATGTGAGGAATAATGGCACGTTTGACAGACAAAGCTATCAATGCATGTGCCTGGGCATCTCTGCCATCCCAACGAATCTGCTCTGCAGTAGGTGCAACAGAAACAGCAGCACGAACAGGAATCTGCGGAATATCATCTTCGACACCATCTTCATCAGCTCCAACACCTGTATTTGCAGTACCTGTCGTTACAGGTGTAACAGGACGTCTTTCAACACCCTGCACAATGTTCCACAATCCTTTTGCAACCAGTACATGTCGCATCATATAAGCCCATAATGGGTAGTTGGTACCATCCAACTTATCCTCAACAGCCAACATACGGAATACATCACTGCTTTCAGCCATGGCCGGTGACTAAAATACCTTGATGCAGAAAATTGACTGTATCTCAAAAAGTTGAACAGAACTGCCCAGAGGAGTTCTGCTAGACCTGTAGCAGACTTCGAGACGCTTAAACTGGCGAACAGAAACTGGTATATATCTTTGGCACAAAAGGACGAAATAGCCTGCACAAGCACTGCGATAGTGCGTTCGGAGGCCGAAACGAGCTCAGATCGCGATTTCGGCACCACATAGAGAAGCTGTTTTGATCTCGAAAACACCCTGAGTATGCTCACCAAATTTTGTGCGAATCTGAGACTGCAAACGGAGGAGTGTCGACGGCGCCCTAGAAGAAGCAACGACCTGCTCTGATACCAATTGTTGGAGTTAGACGTCTGCGGAAGCACGCGAACAGCACAAGGAAGAAGAAGAAGCTTGGAGCACAACACACAAGACTGAATGTATTACTAGAGAATGTACAAAGATAAGTAGCCCATTAGGGCAATAGGCGTATATACAAGCCGGGGGAAAAAAACCTCCTAAAGAGGGAAAAAAGTGCCCCGGCGGTCCTAGAGTGTTCACACACATCACTACCTAAATATATCAACAACTTGCATGAAGAAGTGTATGTTTTTCAGCCCCGTGGTTTTGTGCAGAAAGGGCATGAAAACCAGGTGTGCAGGTTAAAGAAGGCATTATATGGTTTAAAGCAAGCACCACGTGCTTGGTATGAGAAGATACATGCCTATCTGATTGCACATGGTTTTGTGAACAGTCCAACTAAGAGCACCTTATATGTTAAGCGTGCTAATGATGTGCTTCTGATCATTGTTGTCTATGTTGATGACATGCTGCTCACTGGTCCTATTGAGAAGCATATTGCTGATTTTAAGGCTGATTTTCATGCCTCATTCGAGATGTCTGATTTGGGGCATTTGCATCACTATTTGGGCATTCAGTTTATGCAAGTTGATGGTGGATTGGCTTTGTGTCAAACGAAATATATTGACACATTATTGCAGCATTTTGGCCTTGAAGACTGTAAGCCTATTTCCACTCCTATGGAGATAGGTTTACGATTGAGTCTTCATGATGCTGGAGATGCATTTGATGCTGTCCTCTATCAGCAGGTTGTTGGATGCCTGATTTACTTATGCATTACTTGGCCAGATATTCAGTTTGTTGTCTCACAGATGAGCAGGTTTATTCATTGCCCAGGTGTCAAGCATTGGCAGGTGATTAAGCACATCTTTCGTTACTTGAGTGTTACTCGGCTACTTGGGTTGTTTTATCCCAAGGGGGGATCACTACCGCTAGATTTGCATGCTTTTTCTGACTGAGACTGGGCTGGTTGCTATGACACTCGTGTGTCCACTAGTGGCTTTTGCTTCATGCTTGGTAGCTCATGTATATCTTGGTTGAGCAAGAAGCAGCCTACTGTGACCACTTCCAGTTATGAGACTGAGTATAGGGCAGCTTTCACAGCTATTGTTGAGTGTGTGTGGCTCAGACGCCTTATGGTTAATTTGGGTGTTGGTCAGTCCTCTGCCACCACCATCTTCACTGACAGTCAGTGTGCATTGGCAGTTGCAAGGAACCTTGTGTTCCATGCTCGCACTAAGCACATTGAGGTGCATTATCATTATGTCAGGGAGAGGTTCTCTGCTGGGGAGATCCGCTTGGCATATGTACCCACGTAGGAGAACATTGTAGACCTTTTCACGAAGGCTCTGCCTAGGGAGAATTTTGAAGCTTTCCGCAAAGCTTTGGGCTTACTTCCTTTCGTGGAGTGATTTCCACATATCTTGGCACCTCCTTATACATGAGTGCCAGCTCCTTGTTCACTGCATCACTCCCAGGGGGGATTTGTTGATATATTTAGGTAGTGATGTGTGTGAACACTCTAGACCACCGAGGCACTTTTTTCCCTCTTTAGGAGGTTTTTTCCCCCCGGCTTGTATATAGGCCTATTGCCCTAATGGGCTACTTATCTTTGTACATTCTCTAGTAATACATTCAGTCTTGTGTGTTGTGCTCCAAGCTTCTTCTTCTTCCTTGTGTTGTTTGCGTGCTTCCGCAGACGTCTAACTCCAACAAGTGAACATTTAAATTCAGCCAAACGAGTGCTAAGATATGTGAAGCACACCGTCAATCATGCATTGTTTTATAGATATGATGAAGAATTGCAAGTAAAGGGCTTCAGTGATGCTGATTGGGCTGGTTCGAAGGAAGATAGAAGATCCACTTCAGGTTATGCGTTCATGATAGGTAGCAAACCTATCACATGGATCTCGAAAAAGCAACCTACTGTTGCACTATCATTGACACAAGCTTAATATAGAGGATTAGCCTTTGCAACTTGTGAAGCTATGTGGATTAAGAAGCTCTTGGCTGATCTTGATGTGCAGGTGGAGACCATTCAAATTTATGGTGACATGTCAAGCATTCACTTGACAAAAATCCAATGTTTCATGCACGAAGCAAGCACATAGAAGTGCACTATCATTATGTCCGAGAAAAAGTTTTGAGCAAGGATGTGGATATAAAGTTCATTGGAACTAATGACCAGGTTGTAGACATGTTTAGAAAGTCCTTAGATGCTTCTAAGCTAAAGAGGTTCAAGGATGACATCAACTTGCAGGATATGGCTGAAGGTGCAAGCTCACATGTGAGCTTGAGGGGGAGTGTTAAAAATAAAGAAGTAAGGTCGTATATATTTTTGCAAAAATGATTTTTTTCAAATAGAAGAAAAATAAAAAAATGAAAAATGGAATCATTTACTTCAGCAAGTAGTGGAGGCCATCAAAAGAGAATCAAATCCAAAAAGACTGAACTGTAAGAGGAGTGGTTGTCCAAAGTAGTGGAGAAATGATGGAGAAGAGCTCTCAAACTCATCATGAGAGTTTTTGGTCACTTGGCTATAAAAGAGGCAAGAGAGGACACTCAAGAACAAAGGCAGAAGGCATGGAAGTCCCCTTGTAGCTAGTTCATTTGGTTTGAGTCATTTCGTTTAGTTCACTCTCATAGAGTATGTCCAACTGCACACCCATTTTTGGGTAGTCTACCTGTGAGAGTCATGTCTCTCAATATATGTATCCAATTTTAGTGTTTAAACATTATTTGGAAAGCTTATCTCTATTACTTCCTCTATCTAAAATAGTGTTATGAAATTCTTTATGTTCTATGAGTTATTCAGGTTTTAGTGAAGTCCAATTTTCAGCCTAACTAAGTGGACAGGTAGCCTCTTTTGAATCAAAGAGTTGCCAACCCAAATCTACTCCAAATTTAGTGTTTGATAGCTCATTTGAAAGATGTAGGTGTTTAGTTTGGGTGACCAAAGTTTCAAGTTCATTGCATTTTCCAATTGGTACCAGTTTTCATTTGAAGGTTCAGCTGTTGGCAAAAGTCTTGATCCTAAGAAGGTCTTCTACACTTTTCGCTACGATTAGGAGAGGAATTCTCCAACAATAATTCTCACAGCCTGTTTGCAATTAGGCTCTCAAACTTTAACCATAGACTCATTAACTATGGAATTAGATATCTATGAAAGGATTCTTGGAATGATCAAGCACAGAAGGAGAATACTCAGAAAGATTGGGCGCAATATTTCTTCATTTCTAAAAAAACTTTACATCTGAGTGATGAGAGAGATCTTACTCACTTCTAAAGTATCTAATGGCTCATACAACTTCTAACTTTTCTATTCACATGCTCTCTCATATTTGCCCCGACATTTTTCCTTGTATATATACGCAAATATGTACAAGTTCATCACCATACAAAAGTATGAGTAAACTAACTCTAAATTAATGTACATATGTATACACATCTTCATTCTCTGAACATGTACTTTCTTCATGCTTCATGACTTGATCTTTTCTTCAATCCTTGACTTCAAAACTTCATCAAAACTTCAATTGTTGATTGCCTTGCACCAACAATGAGTGTGTTGAGGTTGGGTACATGCATATCCATGTACAAGTCCATGGCTGTTGTGAAGGACTCCCACTTGTCATCTGCTTTGATTCCATTTATGATTTGTCTAATGATTTGTTCCTCTTCAATTACCTCTCTAATGCTTCCAAGTTGATCTGAAATCTCCTTCATCTTTGTGACATAATCAATCACACTTTTCTTGGGGCTTTCTTCATTGTTGTGAACTCCATCCACAATTGGTTATTCCTTGCTCGAGTGTTGGAGGAGAAGAAAGAAACAAGTGCATTCCAAGTCTTTCTTGATGTCTTGCATCCCTTGACATGAGGTAAAGGAAAATCAGAGATTAAATTCAAAATATAGGACCTTGCAAGTGCATCCTTTGAACACCAATTTGAAAGTCTTTCCTCTTCTTCATGTAATGGTTACCCTTTGTTCCTCATGGTTGGCATAGCTTCATCTCCAAATGTGTATCCAAGTAGATTCCTACCTTGAAGATAAGCCTCCATCCTTAGAGATGATGTTGGGTAGTTGTTTCTATCCAATTTTTCAATTGTTGATGGAAATCCATCTCCCATGTTGATTGACTATGCTCTGATACCATTGTAAAGAGAGATGGTGGATGCAATATGAAGATCAGTTCATGCTGCTACAACCAGCTTCACATTAGCCAACTGAGAATTCAGATTTATTTAGTAGACCCTTTGAGCTTCCTAAATCCACAAAAAATCAACAAGTATCTCAAAAGTTTGAGTTCAAGACAGACTAGTTGCAAAATTGACTAGCTCCCAAAACTTGCTATTTTTATACATACACCTGCTAGAAAAATGGAGCAGTGCTCTCAACCTGGTAGGAATTAGAAAAATTCCTTTCGAACATAGAAAATTAGACTTTGATAGCTTGCTAATCTAAGTCAAAACACTTCAATTGATCAACTAAGTACTGAGAATAAGATTTAGCAAAATCTGGAACACTCCCGCCATTTTTGGGGCTCTATAGAGATTCGACCAGTGAGCAAAAAAACATAGATTTCTCACAAATGGTAAATAAATAATGAGCATAGACTAGACTTAGACAAAAATCCAATGCACTTTAAAATACTGAAAAAGGTTACATATAGCTCGAGATATGAGCTTCTAAAGTTACTATTTTGAGTGAGTATAGTAGAGAATAAGACAGAGAAGAAGTAAATGATGAATGTATAGATTCACATATAATTACAACCACATTGGCAATGAATACTTGCACAATGGGAGTAGAATGATAGAGCTGTGGAGTAAGCTCTTCAATCTCTACAAACAAACATGAAGTGGGCACGAATCAAGCTCTCTAATGGTGACTTCCTTCTTGCTCCTTTTATAGCTACTTTTGGAGGTAGTTTTGAATTTGAATTCAAATAACTTCACCTAAAATTGATGCTAAGAATTAGGAGATATTCTCCCAGCTGATGGATTCGTGGTTTTAGCTAGTTAGAGCCATAAACTTTCTTTTTACATCATGGATGACTTAAGCCATTCTTTCTTTCACAATCACAAGAGATAATATATATACTCTTTTACAAGAGGTGTTCATATGTCTACACATATGACTACATGAACATAAATCAAATCATATCAAGCATGTAGGCTTGGGTAAAATGCACCAACAATCTGGTGCACATATTATGGAGTACCTGGCAATCATGCTTGGTTGATACGACTTGGAGGCTCTCGATTCCCAGACGACGACTTCCTATTTGGTGCTCGTGCTATTGCTGATACATTCTTGGTGGACCTTTCTCTCATACCCTAGCAGCCTCCATACTTTACAAAATGGAGCTGCAGAGGGGGTCTTGAGAATATGAGAGTGCATCTCCCATTTGTATCTTGGAGTCCACATGAGATGTACTTTTGGGAGCTGCTCCCAAATCTATATAAGGAAGGCCTCTCCCCTCATTTGTACTTGGTAAGAAGCTTGAGGAGCCTACTCCATGCTCTTGGCAAGCTCATTTCTAATCCACATGAGTTTAAACATTTCATGGTCTATTAATTTTGAATCTCACACACTCTTTCATTTGTGAGTACACTCTTCTTTTCATTTTTCTTTCGTATGTGTACTCTCTACAATTGGTTCTCCAAGTAATGCTTGTTTAGATTTGATTTTTCTTTGTAAGCTTAGAATCTTGATGAAATATTTCCACATCGCATCATTTCTAGGGCAAGAGAAGAAGAGATGGCCAAGGTCCTCTCTACCGGAAAGGCACTGCTTGCACCAATGTAGGGCCTCACAAGTTCTACTAGCTTTAGCATTGGTCCAGATTCCTCAATAAATGATTTGTGACATAACAATGGATTTTTTGTTCTCAATGAGAGGGCTCCACAGGTCCCCGCACATTAGTTTCCATTTGATGCTTGAATAGTTCAGACCCCATCTCTTGTTAAGGGTGATATGCCAATCAAGATGTTTATGGAAACTCAAAATTTTATCCAATTTGATACCACTAGACCATCTTAACCCTTCAATCAGGGGTCCATTCCCAAGAAGGAGATGAGTCTTTGAATTATCCCAGGCACTGATTGTGTGACTGATGAGGCACCAATCAACATAGTCAACCCTCCTAGAAGGGTCTCTGTCCTCAAATCTTAACCAATGATGTCTCTTAAGGTTCTAGAGATTCTTCCACTTTCTAAAACCTTTGTTTCTTAGCTTCTTTGCTCTTTGGATGTTACCTCATTCAATTTCTCTGGTTCTCTTAATAGGAAACCAAATAGAATCATTTTGTTGATGCCAAGCAGCCATTTCCAATCTTCATCAGCCTTGATATATAGTTTCATCTCGTTCCAATTCTTCCACATGGAGCAAATGAGGTCAGAGCCTTTTAGAGTCACCAAATGCTGAGAAAACATTAACGTGAGAAGATCTAGATCCTTCCACCTAGGGATTCCCTTAAGCCAAAGAGAGGATTTGTGTTTAAGAATGAGTTTCACCCAAGAAGCTTTCGCATTGCACCATGCTTTGATTAGCCACCTGGCAGCCAATTTATCTGCCATAACTTTCACATCTAGAATGCCAAAACCACTGGACTTTTTTAAGTCGGCACACAAGGTCCACTTTATTTTGGCATGCCCCTCCTATTTAGATCAAACTACATTTGTATTTAAAAAGGATGATAAAGAAGTACATCAAGAACATAGAATCTAAGGATTCCTCTCTTTTCTATTGGAAGTGGAAGATGAATCAATATTTTGGCCTTTTTCAAGATAGAAATAGGGCCTCTATTGCATACTCCTTAAAAATTGTACATCTCTAGGAAGGTATAAAGAAATGTAAGATTTTATGGAGCACGAAATTTTGTGAAATTGATAGAGAGAAACATTAAGCTAAGACTACCAGAGACGTCCACCCATTTCATAGTCCATAGGTACAAGGAATACATGTGCATTTGATTGGACTGAGGGAAATCCCTTTGGCAAGGATTTCGATTCCTTTTCTTTGAGGAAGGCAGTAATCCTTATTTGATTAATGAGAAAAAAAACTAGAGAGAGAGAGATGAGCATGCTCAGAGTAATGATAATGGTGCACAAGGGAATATTCCACATATTATACCTACACACATTTTCAAGGATGAAAATGTTAAAGGTGGGAAGAATGTTGTATAAGTAAAGGTTAATTGCATGGGTTTCAAGGTTCAATACCCTTGGGTTTCCAAGAGAAACCCTCAAGAAACCTTTGGAGAACCCTTGGGTTTTAGTTATGAACTCTTGGGAATTGTATTGAAATGGAATAGTTTGAAACTTAGTATTTTTATTCTAAGGTGTGGACCTTTATTAATTGAATAATTCAAGTGAATTCCCTTGAGGGTGTATGTACAAGTATAGATCTCCTCTCTTAAGAAACCATGTGATTTTCAAGTGATCCCATGTGATTCCAAGTGAGCCCATGAGATTGCTTGACTTCAAAACCCATGTGAAGGGCCATTCTCGGGAAACCATATGACTTGGACACATGGAAAGCCTAGAGCCATTGAGCGTGAGGTATTTATATGGGTGGAGTTTGATGAATGGAATCATGATCTCTCTTCATCTTGGTGTTCTAGGTTAGTTGATTGTGTACTCTTGCTAGTTAGTTTACTAGTAGGACTTTGTAGCTCCACAAAATTTAGCCAGTCATTTATTGGATCATGTCTCTTGAGCCTTATCATTCCAATGATAATAGGGCGTGGGGTTGTGTATTACATTGAACCATATGGGGGACTCATGATCATTAAGGTACACGATTTATAATTTAATAGTTTTGTTAATGTCTCCAAATGTTAGAGGATTTCCATCTATACTTCAACGTTTACTAGTTTATTCTTTTGAAATATTAGGATTATATGATTTTTATTTAAAACGTAATCAACGAAGCATGGGAAGGCTCTAGGATTAACTAGAAATTTGAGGAAAAGGGTCTTCTTATGCATGATCAACTTAATAGGGGGAGGTTTCTATCCATGTTGTTGGAATTATGAGACACTTTGTGATATCATGGTATAATTGTAAGGTTTCTTTGATCTTCAAATTCTTTCCATGTTCCATAAAACTGATTTCAACCGTAGAGTTTCTTTTCTTATTTGGGAAATTTAGCGCCATATGCTTAGGGTTCCCACAATGGACACATAACTTGTTGTCTCTTCTTCACCACTTCTCTTGTTGGGTTAGGGCTTGAAACTTTGTTGCATCTTTTTGCATAGGTTCAACCAATGATTCTTTTCAAAGAATGGGATTGAAGGACTTCGCTTAGGTGGGTTCTACTTTTTAATTTTTTTCATATTTTATTTTGAAGAGGTGGTTATCATGTTGAGTAGTTTGGGTGATGTTTCAAGAGTAGAACAAGGAACTACAAAGTAAATAAGAACTAGAACCAGCTAGAAAATAATTACTTGGACAGCACCACTCTTGAGCTCCAAAGATTAGCATTGAGAAGAATGAGGATCTCTATGGACCATCCCTCATATTGTGTTGGAGGCTAGTTAAGGGTGTTCTAGAACGCTCCAATGATGACACCATTGATGATGCAAATCATGACGCGGTATATCTTCTACATGCTTCGCAAAGGATCATTTGCATCGTTATAGGTTCTCCAAGTAAGGGCGTGATCACATGGAAGGCAAGAGATCATACAAGAGAATATGCATGGCATTGATGTAAGCTAGGATGAACATTCATGACATGTATTAGATAACTTAAAGCACCAAACTTGATAAGTGATGTGTGGATCTAATATCTACCACTCTTATTGGAGCTTTTTCTTATCTTAATTTTATTCTAGCCCTTCTTCTTAGCAGCTTTTCTTTATTACAAACCAAAAAAAAACATTCAAGCCACCCCCTCTCTTATTATTCTTGATACTTAAAAGCTTATTAAAAATAAAGAGAGACAAATTCAAAAGTTTCAAGGTTTGAAACTTTAGCTAATTAAATAGGGCTATGAGCATATCATTAGATACCAATAGTGTGAGACAAAGTCATGCTCATTTGTCCACTTATAAATGATCTTTGTCATTTTTGTGTTGCATAGTGGTTTCTCATTATATAATAATGATTATGAAGCTTTATTAGTGTATTTAATCAAAGGCCGAATGATATTAGTGTAAGCACTAAATCAAACACATAGCGCATTTGTAGTATTATATTGAGAGGTTATATTTGTTGGGTTATATTTGAATGACGTCTACTAGTTACGCAAATTGTATCTCAAATATTATATGATCCTAAGATTTTTATCTTAAACTTTTCTTGAGTACCTTACGTGGCATTAATTGTTCTTTTGGTGAATTTCCGTTGATAAATCCACAACATATTTACTTTTTTTAATATCAATGGATACACTTCCTCTGAAAATTGCACCACCACATCTATTGTTAAATTGGGGATGCCATATCAGTACTTCTACTAGAAAGTAATCAGTACTACTTCAGTTACATAACTTACATTATCATATAATTCACTTGTAAGACCTCCAATAGCACAAGAGGAAACTCAATAAAATTTGTTACGAAAATCTACCTACAAGGTAATCAAGATCAAAACTTTTTTGACTACAACAATTATATAATTATGGGATTTTCCACACCTGGAGTGCCATGATTGGAGAATAAATGGTGGTGTGCTTTAATTACAATGAAGGACTCTTGAACCATATATTTTTGGATTTCAAATTCGTAGCTTATGGCTTAAATACTAACACTTTGAATTGCATTAATTTCCTAGAATGAATTCCCAAAACCTCACTTTGTATACCGAAAAGAGGAGAGCCTAATCAATGCATAAAGAATCTCAAGTATTGGTCTATGCCCAGTTATCTAATAGCGGGAGAGCACCTAAATTTCAAGCCCTTGTTTTGGATTGATTCTCACATAGGCTTAATGTTAGATCTAACAATCGAAGTTGCAGGCAATCCGAAGGGGGATTTGTTGATATATTTTGGTGGTGATGTGTGAAAACATAGTGTTGACCCCCGGGGGCACTTTTCTCCCTCTTTAGGAGGTTTTTTTTACCCCAACTTCTATATATGCCTATAACCCTAACATGTCACTTATCTTTTTGCATTCACTTGGTAATACATTCAGTATTGTGTGTTGTGCTCCAAGCTTCTTCTTCTTCATTGTGTTGTTCACTTCTTTCGTAGACCTCAAACTCCAACACCCCAACCCAATTCATAAGAATCTTGTTGGAAATTTTTAGGAATTTATGGGAATTGTTTTCTTTTTTAAATGCACTTTTTTCTTGTTGAGTAAGATGATAAAGGGAAGTTCTCTGGTGTTTTGAGTGTGGGAACTCTTCTTTAGATTGTGGCCCAATTTGTATAATTTGTTTTTATTTTTTGGCATTTCCTTGGATCTTTTGGCATGTTATTTGATTTTTCTTACTATTTTTGGGATTATTTCCACAAAAAAGGGGTCCCTTAAGTTTTGATAAAAACTTTTTTTTCTCTCTCATCCCTCTCTCTAACTCTCTCCTCTCCTCTCTCTCTCTCTCTCTCTCTCTCTCTCTCCCTCCCCTCTCTCTTCCTCTCTCTCTCTCTCTCTCTCCCTCTCTCCCTCCCTCCCTCCCCATACCCTAGTCCCCCCCTGGTGCACTTTGTGCCCCCCCTCGGCCCCCCTAACGTGCTTTGTATCCTCCCCTCCCCCTCCTTGTCGTGCATGACTCCCTCTCCCTCCCCCACCCACTGGCGTGCACTACCCCTAGATCATAGGATATAATTTTATCCTATTTCATGGCATATATTTTTTTGTTTTTGAATATACATACTTTGTGGCTCTAAATTGCACTTTGGCTGGTAAGTTTTCTCAAATGTGGAGTCATTTTCGTGTTTTTTGGCACACTTGGACTCATTTCTATCATTAGTTTCCCAAAATTCCATCCATTTTTCCTTCTTTCAGTCAAACCCTATATGTTCTGCACACATTTTTACATGTGATTTCTCTAATGCACGTGTTTCACATGCTCTATTTCCTCTTTATTTTTCCACATGTTTCACATATTTCATATGTATCACATGTTGCTTCTATTTCTTGTGTCATTTTTCCTTGTCACTAACCCCACACCTACTCCTTGCCCCTTACTTCATACAAAAACCTAGACCTATCACTCACTCCTCCCTACCTTTCCATTATTAACACCTCAATTCTTCCTGCCCTTTCCTTGTTAGCCCTCACCCACATATGCTCTTTCCTCCATTTTTACTTTTCCTTCTGGAGTCTAATTTTGATGTTCCCTTGTGACTTTTTTCTTTCCTTCTCCTGTTCAATTGCTCATATGTTCTTTTCAAGGTTTTAACCACTCTAGTGTTGAGATGGCACATCTTTGCTCATGGTTTGGCTATTCGCTCTCTAAGGAAAAGAGCCCATTAGGTGGCGGGCAACTGTTGAGTTGGTCAAAGTGATGACTTGGCAAAGTGGTGGACAGTTTGTGTGAAAGTGGCCAAGGACATGGGTGTGTAGGTAGTGCACAAATAGTTTGGTCACAATGATATTGCAGGAAAAGTTAAATGCAAGTTGCAAAAAGGTCTTTTTGAAGGGCTTATAAGGCTTTTTGAGTGTTATCGAGGATCCATGTGAACCTCCCTTATGCAACATTTGGTGGAAACTAAGATAAAAAAGTGGAAAAGATGCAAGAGCTTATGTGTGACCCCCATTTAACTTTTTTTGTTTTCCATAAAGTGACTACAAGAAAAAATAGGGAGGCATTGGTCTTTACAAGAAATGTTTCTTGGGACAACAAAGTAAGCATCAAGATAGGCAAGTATTTGATTATTGAAGCGACGTAAGAAGAGGAATCAACACACCATAAAGCATTCTTGGAGATAGACTAAGAGAGCAAGAGCATACACTACACTTAGAGAGCAAGAGAGAACAAGACATGCACACTTTGATAGTGCACTGAGAGGCAAAGTGTGCAAAGAGAGAGAGAGAGAGAGTCCAAAGAAGGTGATAAAGTATGCAGAGAGAGTGCACACAAAGAAACTAAAGTGTGACAAGGTATCATCAAGAAAGTGTTACAGTTCTACAGTAGAAGTGACCAAGCCTTCAACCTTATTGGAAGGTTGAAGTGCAATGTGTGCACAAGAGTAAGCTATTGGAAAAGGTGACTGACTAGCATAGAGATTGACTACACAAGTAATTGCGATATTTTGTATATTTGGGTGTGTACTTCTTTGGCTTAACTACTATGCACAGAGAACACTTTGTCTTATTCTAGACAAAGCTATTGTAATCTTTTATGCTAATCAAGACACAAAGGCTTCCGATGCAATTGTCTTTTTTCTTCTTCTCCGTTCTTCTCCTACAAACACTCAAGCCCCTTTCAACTAAAAAATCCCCCAATAGACTATTTGTAGAATTTTCTCAAGCCCATCTACCCAAGGATAAAATTCCACATGTAAATTTTAAAAATTGAGGAATTTTAGTTAGCTTTGGCCCCCTTGGGTCGAAGCCAATAAACCATTTTAAAAAAAAGTGATTCAAAAATTTTTCATTATCCATTAGCCTTCATTGATCAACTGTAGAGAACTACTAAAATCATGAAGAAGGGGAAGAAGTTTTTATACATTTATTGATGTGTTTAACAAAAATCCCATCTCTTTCCCAATTACTTTTTATCTAGGATTTTAGAATGTTTTGAGCTGGTATGTGTCCATTGGATAAACGTATCACAAACCTATCACTTAATTACGATTTCGAATTATCCAAAGAATTCCTGTCAATAACCAAGGCATCTTTGTCCTTATCATCCATATCCATTTTGCACATTGAGTTGATGAGCATTCACTAAGACTTTTTCTTTCCCTTTATCTTCAGCGGACAAAGTTTCACGAATAAGGTTACCTCTATTCTTTCTGAAGTTGAACATAGAACTATCACCAATGCTAGAAGCTCTTTCCATACCAACGTAAGATTTCTTCGGAGAGCTGAAGATATTAGCAAGATCAGATATTTCCAATGCACCATAGACAACTTACTAGCAAGCATAGTCTCCATTTGCAACTTTATGTTTCTCATTCGGGGAAGCATACATTGAGTCCATGATCATCAATCCGTTTCGTAATGCATCTTGTAATGCCATGGCTCCCCCTTTTAAGGAGCCCAAAGAGGAGAGGGTGAGGCCCTCCATGACCACAACAAGCAGGAGCACATAAGCAAGAACCAAAGGGGAAATTTTCACTACTGGATAGGCCATGCAACAGGACATGATGCAAAAACCCTAGCAACAAAACGTGCAAGATAATTTACATCCAAGGAGCAACTTTTTGATGCTTTGAAACCAAATGTGAGAGGTGAGAATGGAGGAGATGCCGATTGTTTACCCACAACTATTATACGACACTCTCCATGACCTTCTAAAATATTCTAGGCCATCGATTTGTTGAACTGATCAGAGACTACTCCTACTCTATTTAACAAACAAGATCTTATCAAACTGTGGAGGAAGAAAAGAAAGATAACAAAACATGATGAATTATATGAAATGGAAATGACTCACATAAGATGTTCTATGAGCATGGAGACTCCATGAGGCGAGTGTGAGTAGTATTGCCAAGAGCTTGAGTGAATGTACCCATGAGAGTGAAGTGAGGCCCTCATTATATGGAGTAGAGGGCGAATCTCCTTGCTTGTGGGATAAACCAACTTACATGAGAATCAATGTAGACTTGGACAAAAGGGTGAAGCATCGTACTCTCAACACCCCATCCATGTGACGAACCTTTTGTGTTCAATACACGAGACCAGTGACATATGGGATCAATTAGTCCATTCGGTTTTTAGATCTAAGGACATATGGGATCCTTAGACATATTTTGGAACATATGCCATCCAATTGTGGGACATATGGCATCCCTTGGTTTTAGTTCCATGGGCATATGGGATGCATTTCATCAAGCATTGTTTTGGACTCTCTTAGTGAGGCCTTGGACAATTTCTTCAATCAATCTCTTCAAGTAGTTCAACGAAAACTTTGGGCTCAGGGGGCTCCATATGGGTGACCCTTGGCATTGGGGTCACCCATTGGGCGACCCCTAGGCTTAAGGGGCTTGGGAGGCACCCATTGGGTGACCCCTAGCCTAAGGGGCTTGGGGGTCACCCTAAGGGGCTTGGGGGCTACTCATTGGGCAACCCCTCGCCCTAGGGGGCTTGGGGGCCACCCATTAGGTGTTCCCTAGCCTAAAGGGCATGGGGGGGCACCCATTGGGCAATGCCTAGCCCTAAAGGGCATTGGGGGCACCCATTGGGTGAACCTTCACCCTAAGGGGCTTGGGGGCCACGCATTGGGAAAACCCTAGCCCTAAAGCATGGGGACAGCCTTGGGCAAAAACCCCTAGCCCTTGGGGTCCAAAAGTGGAAGAAGGAATGAAATAAAGGGAGTAAAGCATAACAAATAAATGAAGCAAATCTAGGGTCCAAAGGGATTGAAGGCACATTCCAAATGAATGAAGCAAAGGATCAAGGCCTAGGCATAAGATAAGAGTCATTGGCCAACTAGGAGATCAACTGGGATGAAATGGCAAGGGAGATTGTTCACCCACTCTTCAAGCAAGGCAAGAAAGGGTGAGTTGTAGCCCAATAGTCATCATGGGAATGTGACTCCTCCAAGGTGACCTCTACCATATTCACTCCAAAGCCACCTCTACCATATTCACTCCCAAGGAGACCTCCATCACTTTAGGGCAAGGACTCTACCTTTCTACCTCATTACAATCCAAGTGGGCGTGGTCCATACCTCATTGACCAAGAGTGATTTGATGGCTTTCTAAGGTGAATGTGAACCCCACATAGGTGCCATTTCATCCAAATTAAGGCAAAATTTGGTTAAAGTGTGAATTAATGTAGGAAAGACCATTGCAAGGCTCTAGCAATGTCACAAGGTCTAATTGGAGGACCTAAAGGTGGTTGGCTACTAGTGCCAAAATTAGCTCGCTCCTCTTGTCAATTTGGGGCATGTGGTAGGAAAGGCTTTGATTAAGAAAGGCCACCCCTCTAGCCTATATACATAGAGGTTTGGCACTCATTTTGACATATATATCTTGATCATATCTTGTGTCATGTATCCTACTTTGTGATCTTTGTTCTAGTTAGATTGTTGTTCTTTGCTAGTTGAAGCTATCCCTTGGCTGCTCTCTCCATTTTGTTGCAACTTGCCTATTGTGTTTCGAGGCTACTCTCTGATGACTATACATGGTGTTGGCTTCTCAGTTGTGTGGTGGTTAGAATGACAATGTGATTGAGTAGTCTTGGCTAGTCTATCTGAGTCGGAATCTGTTGCATTTCTCTTGCAGAGAGTACCTTGTTGTTCTAGATACTTTTCGCTATTTTTTGTAGTGAATTTCTACTCTCTGAAGTGGCTACTACCCCATTCATAATGCACTTCTGAACTATTTTGAATTACTATAACCATTATCAGTCTTATGAAATCGGGCTTTTTCTCATCTATGTACTTGCATCTTTTTCATCTCTGTGTCTTTACTACCAAGTAGTATACCTAGACATAGACCTATCATAGGGTATACTTCCCTAAGGAAGAACTCCCATGAAGTAGAAAGTCTTAACAAGATATAAGCTGAAAGTCTTAACAAGATATTTTTTAATGTTGAAAGTCTTAACAAGATATTAGCTGATAATGTAAGGTAGCATACATCAAATAATCATTCAATCTTAGACTTGAGATAAGATTTGACTTATAAATTTTGTAAACAATAGAAAAAATACATGCCATAGTTGTTTATGTTGATGTCGTGCTTCTCACTTGTAATGAGATACATATTCCAAAGTTTAAGGTTGATCTTTATGACTTTTTGGAATTTTCATATTTGGAACATTTGCATCATTTCCAGAGTATTCGATCTAAACATATGAAGGAGGCATTTCTTTGTGTAAAAATATAAAACAAAAATGAAAATATGTTAACATCTATTTGTAACATTTTGGCCGTGAGGATTATAAACCCATTGCAAATCACATGGAAATAGGTTTATGATTGAGTCGTCATAATGCCATTTGATGGTCATCTCTACCAACAAGCTATTAGATCTATTGTTTATGTATGCATTATTCAGCTTGATATTTATTTCTCTGTCTTTAAGATGAGTAGATTTATGCATAGCTTTAATGTCAAGCATTGGCAAGTGGTTAAGCATGTGCTGTACTACTTATCTAGGACTCGGTAGCTTGTGTTTTTTCTTTAATCCTAAGGCCGATAAATAGAACCAAATTTACATTCTCTTTCTTGATTCAATTGGGCTAGGTGTTATGAAACTTTTGTGTCCATAGTGGCTTTTTTCTTCATGATTGATAGTTCATGTACATGTCGGTTGAGTATTTTGGTTCAGATATATTATAATTATTTTGGGTATTGCTAAGAATTCTACCATCTCCATGTTTAATAAATTTCATAGCACATTGGTAGTTGCTAGGAACTCGGTGCTCCATGCTGATATTAAGAAAGACTCTCTATTAACTAAATAAATTTGAATTATGACCCTACGCAATATAATGTTGTAGAAATTTTGAAAAAGGATCTATCTCTTGAGAAATTTTAACCTTCTCAAAAATATTTGGATTGATCGTGCTCCACATAGCTTGGAACTTCCTTATACATGGTTCCAATTCTTTGTTCATTACATCATTCCAAAGGGGGATTTTAGTATATCTGAGTAGTTTTGTGTTTGCGCTCGTTGTGTATACACCCGTAACCCTAATGGATACTTATCTTTGTACATTCCACATTTATTAATGAATTGTGTATTGTAATCAAGGTTCTTTTCCTTCCTTCCCATGTTTTTGTGTTCCCACTCCCTAAACTCAAATAACAAAATACCTCAAATGACGAACATATTGAAAGGGAAGTGTGTTTGAGATCTTTATGGTTATGCTCTGTTTTTTTAAATGTAGGGGCTTAGAAGACTTATAAAACATGGAAATAATAAAGAAAATTAAAAATTTATTAAATTTGTGACAAATAAATACACTTGCAATCAACTATAACTCTCAAGATTTACCCAATTTAAAATTCACATACATATGATGAAAAGAGCTTGATCAAATTACATTTTTTTTAAGCTCACTATTTCTGTAATATTCATCTAATTTCTATTTCATCTACTAATATGTATAAGTGAGTGTTTCATTTCACGGAGTTCCATCTCAGAATCTACACTCCGTGTAACCTACTCTCCCTATAGATGAGAAACTCTAGCCGAACTTACACACACACACGCTTATCCAATCCATGATCTACGAGTGTTCGGACTACACCAAATGGCATAGAATTACTTTTATGACTTTTTTTTATTTTTAAACAAAATTCGATTGTTAGAATCTATTCATTTGAATTAGCTCGAATTATTTTGAAAGTGCAATGAAAGGCGGGCATAGCACTCATGGGACCAGAATCCCATAAAATAAGGATTGGACATCTAGCAACTACTAAAGTACAAAGCGCAAATGTCTCGCAAAGTTGACATTGAGAAGGGATAGCTCCACTTTTATGGCATTCTTTGCTTTACGGAAGTTTGAGGGTGAGGCCTAATCTCTTCGAATCAGCTTGAATTCATTTGAAAGTACAAGTGAACGTGCATTTAGTACCCATTGGATCCTACATATCCCACAAAGCAAGGGTTAAATCCCTCACACAACCAAGATTATAGAGATCGATGGCCCACTAGGGTAGAGATTGGGAAGGTTCAACCCTAAGGCCCAACACTGAAATCGTTTTAAAATGGGCCCAAAGGTAAGAAATAAAATCCACCTCGCCTAAAAGCCACAACATACTATGCCCAAAGGTCAAAGTCCACAAACCCTAAGGCTTACATTTCCATCCTTCCATAGGGGGATGTCCATAGTGAAGCTCATCGGGATTGAACCCCCACCCCAAAGGCGATTGGTGTATTCACATGGTTGAATGAGCTTGGACACTTTTATGACCTAATACTCTCCTTATATCTGCACATATTGATCTTGTAAAGGACCCAGTCTTTCTTTGTTTTTCTACAAGAGTGGGTATAAGTGCAGTAAAATGAAGGCTCCACCTTGCTTTTTGTTGTTTTTTTAAGTTACAATGACTTGAAAATAACTCACATACCCAACCTCTTAAGGTAGAGGCACCCATCAACTTGGGGATTCCAATAGATACATCTAGCCAGCCAGATTCGAATATGAGACTTCCTCCCATAGGGTTCAGAGCGTGAACCATTAAGCCACGTCTGCCTTGCTTTCTTGCTCTCCTTTCTCTTGCAAAAAGATAAAAAAATTGATTTTACATTTTTGAGTTAAGGCATATATCTTGCTTGCTTACTCTCCTCTAAATTATGAAAAGACCGATCTTATTTTTTATCTTTTTGGTGTCACGAGCGGAATGCTTGCATTTTGTTATCGTTGTAGCTTGTGAGTTTGCAAAAAGACACGTGATGCACTAAGACAAGCATTAATGTATGGCCGTCATGCAACAGAACTCAATCATTAGGATATGTTTGAAGAGCATTATATGCGCCTTTCTCTTTTTCATATTTGGTACAAAATCCGATATAAAGAGGATAGGAATTGCATTGAAAATCATGTCCCTCATGGCCAACTACACCTGCCTGAGTTTATCGCATGTAGAAATATCAAGAAAGCACTTTTTTAATCTCAATGTATTTGAAAATTATTGAAAAGAAGATAAAGTGAGTTTCTCGAAGACTTAAAAAAAAAAACAAAAATAAGTTTAGCTGTTGATATACGAGGTTGAAAGCACTTCTTACCAAAATGGTGCTCTTGATTTTTTTTTTGAACAAACAACGAAAGAAGATTTATATTGATGTGGGGATATTACAATCTGTATAGGAGGCAGGCTCCCATCCAAAGACACTGGGAAAGATTACAACGATAGCACCATCCTAATTTTCTTTGAAGAGTATATACTAAGGGGAGACTACTCTCTCCATTGTGTGAAATGTTTACCATACAAGTAGTTAGAGATGTGGACTTCAGCTTCAGGGGCATCTCTGATGGCCTTTAGACAATACATCCTAGAATTATATAAAGCTTTCTTCAGAGAATACATTAGGTTTAGCTTAACTGAGTTCAAGTGCATAGAGTTTCTACTCAGCCATATGTGCTAGAGAATACTACCTCTCTAGATGTGCCACAGACGAATATCCATATTTTTACAGGAATCGAGGATCATCTCTTGGTACCCTAAGAAACCTAGATTGACTTTGTTGACATACACTTGAATAGGTTACCAAAAATTCTTGGCATGAAGAAAATCAACAAACAAATGGGTTGAATCCTCCTGCTTATCACAAAAAGAACAGAGCCCCTCACTAATATTAAGCTTTTTGGCCTTGTTTCCAAGCCACATACCATTATGGATGATTTTTCATTGTAAAAGAGTGCTTATTATTCAAAGGGAAGGCCCAAATACTCATGAATCTATATTTCCATTGGGCCATTAACTAGTTTGTGTTCCATATGTGGTTGAGCTTGCCAATAATTTTGGCCACTGAGACTTTGTTTTTTTTTTTAAGTATTCCATATTTTCTCAGCTATCTCAGCAAGCTTTAACTCCTTTTGAAGCAGCTTCCTAATATTCTCTCAAGAACCAACTTTTGAGTGCATAGGATCTTTTGACAAGCAGAGGGTATATTAGATAGAGAATTAAAAAAAAGAATCATTCTTCAATATCCCATTCTCCATGAAATCTTCCCATTTCTAAAAACTAGCTCTGAAGCATTTATGTTCCTTGATGGACAAAGAGCTTCTATTCCAGAGAGATAACCATCCACACCAAGGAGATTCCTCCAGAAAAAACTGTTGGAGTTAGACGTCTGCGGAAGCACGCGAACAGCACAAGGAAGAAGAAGAAGCTTGGAGCACAACACACAAGACTGAATGTATTACTAGAGAATGTACAAAGATAAGTAGCCCATTAGGGCAATAGGCGTATATACAAGCCGGGGGAAAAAAACCTCCTAAAGAGGGAAAAAAGTGCCCCGGCGGTCCTAGAGTGTTCACACACATCACTACCTAAATATATCAACAAATCCCCCCTGGGAGTGATGCGGTGAACAAGGAGCTGGCACTCATGTATAAGGAAGTGCCGAGCTATGTGGAAATCACTCCACAAAAGGAAGTAAGCCCAAAGCTTTGCGGAAAGCTTCAAACTTCTCCCTAGGCAGAGCCTTCGTGAAAAGGTCTGCAATGTTCTCCTGCGTGGGCACATATGCCAAGCTGATCTCCCCAGCAGAGAACCTCTCCCTGACATAGTGATAATGCACCTCAATGTGCTTAGTGCGAGCATGGAACACAGGGTTCCTCGCAACTGCCAATGCGCTCTGACTGTCAGTGAAGATGGTGGTGGCAGAAGACTGGCCAACACCCAAATCAGCCATAAGGCGTCTGAGCCACACACACTCAACAGTCGCTGTGAAAGCTGCCCTATACTCAGCCTCACAACTGGAAGTGGCCATAGTAGGCTGCTTCTTGCTCAACCAAGATATACATGAGCTACCAAGCATGAAGCAAAAACCACTGGTGGACACACGAGTGTCATAGCAACCAGCCCAATCTGAGTCAGAAAAAGCATGCAAATCTGGCGGTAGTGATCCCCCCTTGGGATAAAACAACCCAAGTAGCCGAGTACCACTCAAGTAGCGAAAGATGCGCTTAACCGCTTTCCAATGCGTGACTCCTGGGCAATGCATAAACCTGCTCATCTGTGAGACAGCAAACTGAATATCTGGCCGAGTAATGCATAAGTAAATCAAGCATCCAACAGCCTGCTGATAAAGAACAACATCAAATGCATCTCCAGCATCATGAAGACTCAATCGTAAACCTGTCTCCATAGGAGTGGCAATATGCTTACAGTCTTCAAGGCCAAAACGCTGCAGTAATGTGTCAATATATTTCGTTTGATACAAAGCCATTCCACCATCAACTTGCATAAACTGAATGCCCAAATAGTGATGCAAATGCCCTAAATCAGACATCTCAAATGAGGCATGCAAATCAGCCTTGAAATCAGCAATATGCTTCTCAAGAGGACCAGTGAGCAGCATGTCGTCTACATAGACAACAATGATCAGAAGCACATCATTAGCACGCTTAACATATAAGGTGCTTTCAGTTGGACTGTTGTCAAAACCATGTGCAATTAGATAGGCATGTATTTTCTCATACCAAGCACGTGGTGCTTGCTTTAAACCATATAACGCCTTCTTTAACCTGCACACCTGGTTTTCATGCCCTTTCTGCACAAAGCCACGGGGCTGAAAAACATACACTTCTTCATGCAAGTCACCATTCAGAAATGCTGTTTTAATGTCCAACTGATGTACATTCCAACCATGATGGGCTGCAAGTGCACAAATGCTCCGAACAGTAGTCATACGGCATGTAGGTGCAAAGGTCTCATCAAAATCAATGCCTCTTTCCTGCGCATAACCCTTTGCAACAAGCCTAGCCTTATACCTGTCAACTGTACCATCAGGTTTACGCTTCAGCTTGTATACCCACTTAGTGCCAATGGCCTTCTTGCCAGGAGGCAAGTCACATAAAGACCATGTACCATTCTTCATTATAGCATCATATTCAGATTGCATAGCAGCCATCCAATTTTCTGAATTTTGTGCTTCATCAAAAGAAACAGGCTCATTCTCATCACAGAGACTAGATGCAGCCATAGCATAGCAATCTGATGCAAAGGAGGTACTATGAGAGCCTGAACGAGTACGATATGACAAAGGTGCATCTAATTTGCTGTCACGCAAAGTCTGCACCAGCCATTTTGGCATAGTTTTTGCCTGTTCAATATCAGCTCTCTCATCAACAAGTGCATCATGTAAATCTGCATCAGAAATGGAATGATCTGCATCATCATATGAAACCTGCCAAGGCTGAGAAGTTGCCTCATTAGGACCAGCGTTAGCCTGTCCACCTGTAAAAAGAGGCATCAAAGTATCATACATGTCTTTGGAGCTAACAGATGTCTCCTTAGTACATGAAAGCAATGGCTGAATAGCATCTTCCACAAAGACAACATCACGGCTAACCAGAATGGGTTTAGTCTGTGGATGATACAGACGATAGCCTTTACTTTCAGAACTGTACCCAACAAAAATACATTTTACTGCCTTATCATCCAATTTTCTGCGATGTTGTTCAGGCACTAATGCATATGCCAAACAACCAAAAACACGCAGATGAGCAACAGATGGCTTGCGGTCATGCCAAGCCTCATATGGAGTGATAGACTGCAACGCTTTGGTGGGACACCTGTTCAGTACATATGCTGCACACATGACAGCCTCAAGCCAGAAACTATGTGGTAAAGCCTGACTTTTGACCATGCACCTCGCCATCTCCATGAGTGACCTGTTCTTTCGTTCAGCAACTCCATTCTGTTGAGGTGTATACGGCACTGTACACTGGTGTTTTATCCCACGTTCAGCCAGAAATGCATTAAAATCTGAAGACATATATTCCCCCCCTCGATCAGAACGGAGGGTGCCCATTTTACATGCTGACAGATTTTCAGCCAAAACCAAAAACTGTTTGAAGCACATGAACACTTCGGACTTTGCTTTGAGTGGATATACCCATGCATGCCTGGAAAAATCATCAATGAAAGTCACGAAGTAAAGGTAATTTCCAAAAGAGGGTGTCTGCATAGGACCACAGACATCACTATGTACAAGCTGCAATTTCTGCATAGCCCGAACTGAACCATCTTTTGGAAAGGAAGAACGCTGCATTTTGCCCAAAATACAGCCTTCACAAACATGTTTTCCAGGTGCCTCAAGTTTGGGCAAAGAGGACACCATTTCAGATTTCTGCAGGCGTAACAAACTAGCAAAATTCAGATGACCAAAGCGTGCATGCCAAAGCTTTGCATCTGACATAGCCTGAGAATCATGAACTGCACATGCCGAATCATTCACAGATCTTTCATAGTCTATGAGCTTATACAGCCCACGACATAAAATGCCAGAAGCAATAATCACATCGCCATTTGAGAGATCATGGACTGTACACCTGTCATCAACGAATTTCACAAC
Organism: Ceratopteris richardii; assembly: GCA_020310875.1. NCBI lineage: Eukaryota > Viridiplantae > Streptophyta > Polypodiopsida > Polypodiales > Pteridaceae > Ceratopteris > Ceratopteris richardii. The sequence goes on from CM035413.1 coordinate 145,396,107, forward strand.
CAAGCCAATCTTGGCTAATGCAGAAACTGATAACAGGTTCTTTTTGATCCCTGGCACAAATAAAGCATCTGACAAAGTGAAAGAACTACCATCAGCAGTAGTCAGAATGATCTTACCAACTCCCATAACAAGATAAGAGGAGTTATTGGCGCATGTGACAGTATTCCCTGTAGGGGCAGGCTCGAGTGAAGAGAAGAAACTGCGCTGCGAGGTAATATGTTTGGTCGCCCCACTGTCAAAGTACCAAACATCTGAGTCTACTGCAGACATGCACTGATCATGAGAAGATGGGTCAAAACTGCAGACAGTAGTAAACGCCCATTCTTCTTCCTGCACAAGATTTGCAGACTCTGTTTTTGGTGTAGAGGCCTCTGCAACAACCATTCCAGCCTCTTTCTTCTTTGCCTCTTTAGCAGCCAGTTTTGGACAGTTCTTTATAATATGATCATTTCCTTTACAGTACTTGCAGAACAATTTCTGCTTTTCTGATTTCTTCTCATCTTTATCCTGGTTCTTCGATTGTGCAGCATTTGTAGATTTTTGCTTACTAGTAGAAGAGCTCCATTTTCCTTTGCCTTTCTGACTAGCCAGGAAAGCTTGATCTGCAACACGCATAATGGACCTGTTCTGCCTGGACTGATCTTCCTGCAATAGAACAGAGACTAATTCCTCAAATGACAAGGCATTCGGATTGCCTTTCATCATCAACCGAAGAGTAGAGGCAAAACTCTGATATGAATCAGGAAGACCATTCAGAACGGTCTGCACAAGTGAACTATCTGGTATAGCCTCATCAGCAGAAATCAATTGTTCCTTCAGGTCTTTGATCTTTGTAAGAAAACTGTCCATAGAATCACCTTCATTCATGTGCTCACTCTCCAACTGTTTTCGGAGGTAAGCAACACGAGCCTCATTCCTAGCCTGGTACAAAGTGGTAAGTGTATCCCAAGCATCCTTTGCTGTTCTGCAAGAGCGAATGTGAGGAATAATGGCACGTTTGACAGACAAAGCTATCAATGCATGTGCCTGGGCATCTCTGCCATCCCAACGAATCTGCTCTGCAGTAGGTGCAACAGAAACAGCAGCACGAACAGGAATCTATGGAATATCATCTTCGACACCATCTTCATCAGCTCCAACACCTGTATTTGCAGTACCTGTCGTTACAGGTGTAACAGGACGTCTTTCAACACCCTGCACAATGTTCCACAATCCTTTTGCAACTAGTACATGTCGCATCATATAAGCCCATAATGGGTAGTTGGTACCATCCAACTTATCCTCAACAGCCAACATACGGAATACATCACTGCTTTCAGCCATGGCCGGTGACTAAAATACCTTGATGCAGAAAATTGACTGTATCTCAAAAAGTTGAACAGAACTGCCCAGACAAGTTCTGCTAGACCTGTAGCAGACTTCGAGACGCTTAAAATGGCGAACAGAAACTGGTATATACCTTTGGCACAAAAGGACGAAATAGCCTGCACAAGCACTGCGATAGTGCGTTCGGAGGCCGAAACGAGCTCAGATCGCGATTTCAGCACCACATAGCGAAGCTGTTTTGATCTCGGAAACACCCTGAGTATGCTCACCAAATTTTGTGCGAATCTGAGACTGCAAACGGAGGAGTGTCGACGGCGCCCTAGAAGAAGCAACGACCTGCTCTGATACCAATTGTTGGAGTTAGACGTCTGCGGAAGCACGCGAACAGCACAAGGAAGAAGAAGAAGCTTGGATCACAACACACAAGACTGAATGTATTACTAGAGAATGTACAAAGATAAGTAGCCCATTAGGGCAATAGGCGTATATACAAGCCGGGGGAAAAAAACCTCCTAAAGAGGGAAAAAAGTGCCCCGGCGGTCCTAGAGTGTTCACACACATCACTACCTAAATATATCAACAAAAACTCACTATTGTTAACCATTTTATCATTTTGAGAAAAGTTCTCTTTGATTTGCATCCACATGTTCTAGAATATATGAGACAAGGTACTCTGTAAGGTTTGAGGGGACACAACAATATCCATAAAGAGTTATTTTTCCAAGCTCTATACTCTTTCATATAAAAACCTTGAATATTCTTGCTCTTAATATTTTCACAAATCACTACCACCAAAAATGGAAGAGCCATGAGTGAACATCAACATATGCACGGAAAGAAGACTAAAACTTCCACCCCTAATGAATATACCGCCAAGAGAGTCACGTATCAACCAAATTTTGGATAAATTTGCCAAAGTACACGAGAAAAGTGCATATGAAACAAAGTTCCATAGAAGCGGACATTCTAAAATCACCATCAAATCAACGTATCTACCAAGATCTACGACCCTTAAAAAAGGAAGAAACCATCAAGAACAGGGTACGACTCTGCAAAGGGAGGTAGAGAAGAATTGAATAGATGGGAAAATGACATTAAAACATATGCTTTTAGAGAATGTAGATGATGGAAAAAAGCTCATCTTCATTGAAGAAGATACATCACCACCAAGAAGAGATCATGACCATCACAATTAACCTCACATGCGGTCTATGAATCAAGGAAGTGCACGTGTGGAAGCATAAGAGATGCATACACAATGGCTAGTGTGGATCTCAAATGTGCGCAAATCAAGAATGAGAAAAAATTATGAATATTTTAATCTAGCATAGGATTAAGAAAGACTCCTCACATACATGCATGCAGAGTGTTACTTGTGTAGTAAAAAAGAGGCCATGACACAAAACTACACATGAAGAGGGAAAGTGGAAAGCTCTTATGAATACAAAATGAGTGTTCCAAAAGGGTATGCGCTCATAATGAAGAAAAATATAGGAATGTAATAGATCTCTTCTATCTTTCTTTCTTTTGACACTTTCTTTCTCTTTTGCTTTCTCTGCCTCATACCCTTCACACATGAGCGGCTCTCACCGTCTATTGGAAGAATCTTCTCTTTTTTGGGTGACCCGAGAGCCTTGAGGCCAACGGACTAGTGGTCATTAGCACCAGTTTGTTTGGATTACCCAAAATGGGTTTTTTTTTTATTTACTTGCCTAAAAAATACAAACGTAGATTCTATTTTGATGATTCTCTTACCTATAAATAGCCACGTTCTATATTCACTACAAGGGAATGTTATATTCAACGATACATACAACTTCGAACACTTACATATTCATGGCAACTCCATTTACCGTGCATACAAAAAATAAAGGAATTTGGTGGTGATCATTATGGAAGATATTGTTAGTGTTGATGTGTGAAACATCACAAGAAATGAATTAATGTGACACTAGACAACCTCTATGGTCACCATTAACTCATTGCCACTCGAAACTTTGAGAAATGATAGCCAAAACCAAGAACTTTATTTCTTCAGAACTTTCCAGTCATTGAAATGACATACCTTCAGTATTTTGCTAATTTCTCTTAACACAAATGTTATTTCTCTAAGATCTTTTGGTGTATGAAAGTAGAAGAGTAGAGCTTTCCAACAAGCTATTATTTGCAAGAAAGGGATCTCTAGAACTCAAGATATAGCCTTCACAAGATGACCCTGTATGACTTTCAAAAATGGAAATTATGCCTCTTTTAGTAAAAAAACGCTTGTCTAAATATGGGATTCGATGCCTAGCATCGACTTGCAACCAAAAGTCGACGCAAGGCATCGACTTGGTGCTTTTTTAGCCAACTTTTCAGCTCCTAAAATACGTGCGTGTACACAAGATATGAAGAAGATCACTTTTATGTTAGAAGTCGATGCAAGGCATCAACTTTATGTTGAAAATCGATGCCAGGCAGCGAGTTGCTCCACAAACTTCATCTTTTCAAGAAGATTTGTGAGTACATAAAATTCAGATATGAAGACAAGGACTTATCAGCTAAGATTCGATGCCAGGCATCGACTTCCCACATAAAACTCAACCTTTCAACATACATTCGATGCCATGCATCGACTTGCTTGGAAAAACTTCAATTCTTCAAAAACATTACACAGAAGACAAACACTGGAGATGGAAGAAGAAGACTTATACACAGAACTTTAACTAGTTCTTATCATAACTATGAAAACTCAGAAGCTTACAAGTGCTTTCTCACTCAGAGAAGCCCGACTATACTCAGCCATACAAAAATGAACTTCTATTGACTTTCTCTCACTCTCTTCCACTTCTTCTCTCTTTACGTCAATTAATACAAACTAACTTATATAGATTTTCTCATTCTCGTGATTTTAAAAAACTTCTAGAACTAAAGTGAACTAACTTTACAAATATAATACACTTGTGAATTTGTCCCTTCACATAGGCATGTGATTTTCTTCTAAAGCTTTGAACTTCAAATATATGTCCAATTAGTGAGTGTTTCTCCAATAGCTCCCCTTCAATCACTAATTGACATTCTTTGTTTCTTCATATCATCTTCTTTCTTTTACTCTTGCCATGCTTTTGAATCTGTTGGTCTTCACATCATCCAAGCTCTTTGTCATTATGTCTGCTATCTGATCTTTAGTAGAAATGTACTCCACTTCAATCTCCTTCTCCATTACCTTTTCTCTAAGAAAATGATACTGTATCTCTATGTGCTTTGTCCTTGCATGAAAAACTGGATTTGCTGCAAGATAAAGTGAACTCATATTATCTCCATGTATTGTAGGTATACCTTGATCAATGCCCAAGCTTTTGAACCTGTTTGCATCCATATGACCTCCTTAACTGCTTCCACAAGTCCTTTGTACTCAACTTCAGTTGATGATAATGCTACTGTATGTTGTTTCTTTGAACACCAACTTACAAGCTTGTCACCAATGTATATCATGTAGCCATGAGTTGATCTTCTGTCATCCTGGTTACCTGCCTAGTCTGAGTCACTATAGGCTCTCAACTTCAAATCTGATGTAAAGGGATAATATAATCCTTCCTTTATAGTTCCTTTGATATATCTGAGAACTCTTTGACCTACAATCCAATGTGGATCCTTTGGACAATGCATGAATTGTGACAACACTCCCACTGCATAACAAAGATTAGGTCTTGTTAGTGTAGCATAAATCAAACTACACCCAAGAGATTGATACTTCCTCATATCTTTGTATTCTGCACCATCATATATACTGAGCTTGTGATTAATTTCAAGTGGAGTTGAAACTTCTCTGCACTTTTCCATATCAAACTTCTTCAATAAATTCAGAAGATACTTTCTTGTGATACATATATGCCATGATCTATATAAGTGACTTACATTCCAAGAAAGTATGATAACTTTCCTAGATCACTGGCATCTACATAAATACAAATGTAGATTGTACCTTCCTCTGCTCTTTTGATGAGTAAACTTGGATCTGCTTTTGAACTTTGATATCCAAGATCATTGAGATACTTCACCAGTCTATAGTTCCATGCTCTTGGAGCTTGCTTCAATCCATACAATGCTCTTCTCAACCTACAAACAAAATTTGGATACCTGGAATCTATAAATCCTTGAGGTTGTTCCATGTATACCTCATCTGATATGTATCCATTCAAGAATGCATTCTTTATATCCAATTGACTCAAAGTCCATCCTTTTGAAGCTCCAATAGCAATGATTGTCCTTATAGTTCACATCTTAGCTATAGGACTGAATGTCTCATCATAATCTATGCCATAAGTTTGGGCATAGCCTTTCACCACTAGTCTAGCTTTGTATCTAGCTATACTTCCATCTGCAAGCTTCTTCACTTTATAAACCCATTTATTTCCAATTACCTTCTTACCATTTGGTTTAGGAACAAGTTCCCATGTCCTATTCTCCTCTAGTGCATTAAACTCTTCCTTCATTGCTTCTTCCCATTGTTTCTTACCTTTAGCTTCATCATAGTTCTGAGGTTCTTCATCATCTTTGACCATATATGCATAGTTCTTCTGAGTTATGTAAGAAGTATCATAAGAATACCTTTGTGGTTGTCTTCTTGTCCTACTTGACCTCCTTGGTTCACATTCTTCATATGTGTCTGGATACACCTCTTCATCAAATATAAGGCTTCTTCATTCCTTCTTGTTAATCCACTTTTGGATGTACTTTCTTGGATATAGTCTTCATCTCTATTTACCTGCACAATTGATTTTCCTTTCTCACATCTTCTTACCTCTTCTTCAAATTCTTCAGCTGTATGACTTTGATCTGCATACCAACTTTTCTGTTCATCAAATGTAACATCTCTAGAAACAATAAATTGTTTGGTTAGAGGATTCCACAACCTATAACCCATCTGCTTTTCATCATAACCAATGAACACATATATTTTCTGCCTTTGGTTCAAGTTTATGCCTAAGTTGTGATGGCACATAAGCATATGCAATTGATCCAAACACTCTACAATGATCTAGTGTTGGTTTCTTACCCCACCAAGCTTCATATGGAGTCATTCCATTTAGAGTTGCACATGGTAATCTATTCACAAGATATGTAGTTGTATTTACAGCCTCAGCCCAAAGATAATTTGGACAATTCTTCTCCTTCAGCATAGCTCTAGCAAACTCAATTAAAGTGTTGTTCCTTCTTTCTACTACACCATTTTGTTGTGGTGTATACCTGCAAGTTATTTCTCTCTTAATACCTACATTCCAAAGATAATCATTGAACTCTTGGGAGAAGTATTCTCCCCCTCCATCAAAACTCAGTATTTTAAGCTTTTGACCTATGACTCTCTCTGCATATGCATGAAAATGCTTGAAGGCTCCAAACACTTCTGATCTTTCCTTCAAAACATATAATGTTATCCATCTTGTAGCATCATCAATGAAAAGAACATAATACCTTGAGCCACTAATAGATCCTTCTTTTGTTGGTCCCCATACATCTGTATGAATGAGCTCTAGTAATCCATCATGTTTGAATCCTTTCTTCTGAAATGGTAACATGTGTGCTTTACCCATTTGACATGCTTCACATTTATAAACCATATGTTGACTCTGCACATTTGGTAATCCTAGTACAGACTGATTTTCAACCATAGCTTTAATTCCTCTTTCATTGAAATGACCTAATCTCTTATGCTAGAGATCAAGTTCTGTAATCACTCCTTCACCATGTGTGAGCAAAGCTTGACCAATGTTTCCCTGCACTCTTAAAGTAAAGAGTCTACCTTCTTTCTTACCACAAACAATTTGATTATATCCATTCTCTGGATCTTCAACAAATACTCCTTCATTTGTAAACCTGACTTGAAAACCTTTTTCAACTATCTATCCCACACTAATCAAGCTTTTAGGTATTGTAGGAACATACAAAACATTGGTTAGCAAATCTTCTCCACTCTTGCATTTCACTTTTCCAATTGAGTGTACACTATGTCTTGTATTATCACCTATTTGAACACTATGACTAGAAATGCCTTTTTCCAATTCTGACATCAATTCTATGTTTCTTGAAAAATGATTAGAACATCTAGAGTCAATGTAAAATACCCTTAGATCTTCTTTATCTGATGTGCTGATTGAGTTCATCACCAATTATGTATGACTTTCATTCTCTGTGTCATTTGCATAATTGTAGTAGGTGGTGTTGTAGGATTGACTATGTCCCCAACTTCTTCCTCCACCTCTACCATAGCCTCCTCTTTGACTTTGTCTACCTCTTTAAAAATTACTTTGATATCTTCCACCTCTGCCTCTGCTATTGTTGTTTTGATTCTGGTTTGATCCTTGTTGATTGTGCCAATAGTCATGAGCCAAATGATTACTCAATCCATAGATCCAGCAAGCCTTCTTGTTGTTATTTTGATAACCTCTACCTCTTCCAAAAGCTCTTGGTCTTCCTCTTCCAGTGTCTTTACCTCTTGCATAATAAACTTGAGAACTCGACTCCTCTTCATCCTTTGCTTTACCTTTATCTCCTTTGTTCTTGTTCTTCATGTACATTGCAGAACTTTGTCCTTTATCTCCATCTCCCTTCAAGTCTTGCTCAAATGTGAGCATCAAACTAAGCAACTGGTTCAAATCTGGAACATAATGATTTAATGAAAGTTCTGCTAATAAGACAAAAGGTTTCCACCTTTCATCCCCTCTCAATCCTGTAAGTAATTGAGCAATCAACCTGTGATCTTCAACATCTTCATCTATGGATCCAAGACTATCTGCTAGATCCTTCATCTTAGTGACATAATCACTAATACTTTGACTTGACTTCTTCTTGAATTTTGTAAACTCTGACCATAGACTTGCTTTCCTTGCTTTGGTGGTACTTTGGAAATGATACTCCAATGCATTCCATATATCTTCAGATGATTCCAATCCTCTGATGTGTGGTAGCAAATGATCTGTGATTGTATTGCAGATGTAAGCTTTTGCACTTGCATCCTTCTTCTGCCAATGCTTTAAAGCATCAAGTTCCTCTTTCTTTGGTTGGCTTTCATCTTCAAATACTGGCTTCTCTTCTTCACCTGTTACATATATCATGAGATCCTTACTCATAAGTAAGGATTCCATTCTCATTACCCATGCGGGGTAATTATCTCTGTCCAGTTTGTCAATGGAGATATGATCTACCATACTCCTTTCCTTCTGCTACAACCTGTGAGCTTAGAGGATAAAGAATAATAACTTTTGGAGTTCTTTGTGTATGATGATACTTTTGAAGTAACCTTTTGATGCCTTGTGTCTTCAAATGCTTCACCTTTCAAACTTTAATGGAAAACTTTCCAAAACGTCTCGTACCTTTGTCGCCTTCTGCTCTCTAGGTCGACCTTTCGGCTCTGATACCACTTGTTGATGTGTGAAACATCACAAGAAATGAATTAATGTGATAGTATACAACCTCTATGGTCACCATTAACTCATTGCCACTCCAAACTTTGAGAAATGATAGCCAAAACCACGAACCTTACTTCTTCAGAACTTTCCAGTCACTAAAATGACATACCTTTAGTATTTTGCTACTTTCTCTTAGCACAAATATTATTTCTCCACGATCTTATGGTGGATGAAAGAAAAAAAGTAGAGCTTTCCAACAAGCTATTATTTGCAAGAAACGGATCTCTAGAACTCAAGATATAGCCTTCACAAGATGACCCTATATGACTTCCAAAAATGGAAATTATGCCTCTTTTAGTAAAAAAAACGCCTATCTAAATATGGAATTCGATGCCTAGCATCGACTTGCAACCAAAAGTTGATGCCACGCATTGACTTGGTGCTTTTTTAGCCAACTTTTTAGCTCTTGAAATAGGCGCGTGTACACAAGATATAAAGAAGATCACTTTTATGTTAGAAGTCGATGCCAGGCATCGACTTTATGTTGAAACTCGATGCCAGGCATCGAGTTGCTCCACAAAATTCATCTTTTCAGGAAGATTTGTCAGTAGATAAAAGTCAGATATGAAGACAAGGACTTATTAGCTAACATTCGATGCCAGGCATCGACTTCCTGCATAAAACTCAACCTTTCAACATACATTCGATGCTAGGCATCCACTTGCTTGGAAAAACTTCAACTCTTCAAAAACATTACACAGAAGACAAACACTGGAGATGGAAGACGAAGACTTATACACAGAACTTTAACTAGTTCTTATTATAACTATGAAAATTCAGAAGCTTACAAGTGCTTTCTCTCTCAGAGAAGCCCAACTATACTCAGCCATACAAAAATGAACTTCTACTGACTTTCTCTCATTCTCTTCCACTTCTTCTCTCTTCGTGTCAGTTAATACAAACTAACTTATATAGATTTTCTCATTCTCGTGATTTTAAAGAACTTCTAGAACTAAAGTGAACTAACTTTACAAATATAATACACTTGTGAATTTCTCCCTTCACATAGGCATGTGATTTTCTTCTAAAGCTTTGACCTTCAAATTATATGTCCAATTAGTGAGTGTTTCTCCAATAGTTAGTAACAAGATCTATAGTTAAAGATTCATCGAGGTTTACTAGGTTTCTAGTTGCACATCGAACTTTATTAGGGGATGAGGTGCACATCGAATATTAGATCTCCATGTGCACCTAAATGAGGTGATCTAAAGTCCATCTTGGGCTACCAAAAATCCGGCCACCAAACTTTCATGTGCACCTAAATCCAATGAGCCAAAGTCCATTTCTTTGGCCACCTAAAATCCAACCAATGGACTTTCATGTGCACCTAAATCCGATGACCCAAGGTCCATCTCCGGCCACCTAAAATCCGACCATTGGACATCCATGTGTTGTTGGAACGCTTTTTGGGTGACCTAAAAACTGACCTCCGACCACCCGAAAACATATCCATGTGCTAACCTTATCAATAGTTTCATCCACCCTTGCTACCTCTCATATCCTTCTATCCTTCTCTTGAGACTTTCTTTCTCTTTTTCTTTCCAAGCCTTAGTAGTTTCATCCACCCCCTACCTCTCATATTCTTACTCTCACATTGACTCTCATATTCTTATTATAGTCTTTGAGGAGAGCCTCATACGTTGAGCCACATGGGAAAAAAATGAAAGAGAAAATAGAAGAAGGATAAGCTAACAACCCAATAAATTAGGGTTAGAACTCATTGAGAGGATGCTTACCAAAAGCTATGAGCTAGTGATGGGAGGAGAGTTGATAAGAAAGGAGTGAACCAAGGGATTTTGAAAGTTAAATAATGGTGTAGAGGGCCTCTCTGTTTATAGAGAATAAAGGGAAAGTTGAACATAAAACAAAAGAATCTCATAAAGTTCATGTCTCAACTTTACAAGGAAATTAGATTGAGACATAGACTGTGACAATATAACAATCTTTGAATGTTGAAAAGCCAAGCAGGATATTATAATAATTTAAGGTAGCATCCATTAATTAATCATTCAATCTAAAAAGTGAGAGAGAATTTGACTTACAGACTTTGTGAACTACATAATTGAAATGATGACTTTTGATGTGGTGAATATGAATTGATAAGGACAAACTTCTTCGCATGAATAAATAAGTTCGTTCGTTGGTCTACTTTCCCAGTCTACTCCTTGCGCCAAGTTCAATAATTGGAGGAGATTCCTCCTCCCATTGTACTCTGATGTGAGATTTTTCATGGCTTTAACCATACGATGACCCCCTCTATTCATAGGATTTTTCCTGTTATAGTCTTTTCCCTTTTCCCTTATGTTCCCTCAAGATAGAAGGGATTGCTTGCATTTGTTGTATCTGAGCATGTGTATGGATACTCCTTGTATTGAGGTGGGGCCTGCCACTAGCGCAAATTAATTTATTTATGATCTTTGTTTCCCTAAAAAATAAAAGGTTCGTGCTCTAAGCTTAGCATATTGGACTATAAGCAAGTGGCAATTATGAGGACCTTTGCTCCATCTCGTTGATGGTAGGCTTTAAAATTTTAGTTTGTTTGCTCTTTGCTTTGGTGTCACATGGTGGTAAGCTGGTGACACATGAGGGGCACATGAAGTGATCCAAGAAGAAAATTTTCCGAGCACCTAATAAAAGTATTTCAAGCACATGGAACGAAAGGTCCGCTAAGTGTAGCCACACGATTTTGGGGCACATGTACATAATAATAGATTGACTCACAAACACATATCTAATTTTGGTACATATCATTGAGAAAGTGTGAGTGGATGACCCAAAAACAGAGAAACCGAAGTGGTGCCAATCTGTTCAGATCACCCATGACACACCATACGAGAGCACTTTACACATCCGCAAAAAAGGACCTCTCTTGTCGGGGATGCGTTGTTTATTGGTTAATACTTAGTTCTGTAAGCTCTGAATTAAATAATCAGAAGAAAATTAAATCCTGTGCATGCGTTGTGGAGTGGTTAACACGGAATCTTCCGAACTATAGGACCTGGGTTCGAAACCTTTAAGTGATTTAGTAACCCCTTGCATTTACATCAAAAGCTACTGAGCACAAATGCGAAGGGGAGAGGCCGGTACATGTTTAAACAGATGCAGAATTTGTCGACTAATAAATAATAGCCACGTGGAACTGTATCAAAGTCTTTTCGCTGCACCGGCTGTGTGAATCCACACATAGAATGCATCCTTATTCTTTTCACGTTAAGACATCTCTCGTTGTAGTAGAAGCACACTCACAAAAAGAGATGGTATGGTATTCATCCAACGTCAACTGCTTTTCACTGCCTTTCTGCTTTTTCTCCTTCTTGCTTGCTTTCTACTTGGCTTGAGGGTCGATCGTTGTGATTTGGTGATAGGCGATACTAGATAGATATGAGATTTGGGTGGCGGGGGCCGTTCCTGTGGGCCCTCTAAGAACTTCAGGTAGGTTCAATATGCCAAATGTGTCGCACTCAGCTCTGCAGACCGACTAGGCCTCATAACTATGGACGGCGAATGGAAAGTGTAAGAGCACGCTCTCTGCGCTGATTGGACGAGACCCTTGTACACGTTGTTGAGAAGGCAGGGATTTATAAGCCAGCCGTCGCCGGGCTTTTTCTACAAGGCCGTGAGACGCTGCCCGGAGTGCAGATTTGTATGGCGATGGCTGTCGCAAATCTTATTATGGTTCGTTGTCCGCCAGTGGGTCTTCGTCTTCCCGCCGCAGAGATAGTTTTCGCAGCGGCGTCAATGGCGGCAGTACTAGCTGGGGCGGTCGTTGCGGCTTCTGCATGCCTTCTTCTGTTCTACCCGTTTTGGGATCGGTGGTGGCGGCCGTGGCAGATTAAGCGATGCCTACGACGTCAGGGAATCAGCGGTCCACCGCCGCGGCTATTCTCCGGAAACCTGCACGAGCGTAACGTTCTCCGCCGACAGGCTACCCTCTCCCACATGCCATATCTCTCCCATGACATCGTGCCTCGACTTCTACCTGATTACGTCCAGTGGTCCAAAGTTTACGGTAGTTTACTACACATCCACAGTCTCCCTCTCTCTTTCACTCTCTCTCTCTAGAATACACGACTTGAGCGCATTCCTCGGACTGTAAAGTATTTCACTGCACTTCCTTCGTCGCCTCCAGTAATGATATCAGATGAAAGTAATGTATACGTACCTCGTACTCAAAACACTTGCAGTTGCATCGTAGTTGCCTGCGTGAGTATGGCTGCTTATAGAGTTCAACGTATTACTCTCTCTCTCTCTCACTGTTTCTCTCTCTCTGTCAGTGTCCCCCGTTTCTCTTTCTCTCTTTTTGCTGGATCATTGAACCTGAGGTGTATATGTTACTTGCGTCAGGCAAGTCCTTTCTCTTCTGGTGGGGAGCTGAGCCGCGTCTGGCGGTCTATGATTTGGATCAAATCAAGGAGCTACTCTCTAGCAAGCACGTGCATATGCTGGGTAGATCCGAGCTACAGAGGCGAGGCGTGGCGCATTTCATCGGGCAGGGCCTGCTCATGGCCAACGGGCAGGCGTGGAGCCATCAACGGCGGACGGTTGCACCTGCCTTCCATTCTCAGAATCTGAAGGTAAGTCATCCTTCCCAATGCTCGCACTCTCTCTCTCTCTGTCTCTGCATCTCTTTCTCTATTTCTCTTCATGTATCTTTGTATTCATTTTCTTCGTGCTGTTGCCTTGCTTATCGTATTGCCCTACAATCTATGTCGCGCAGTATCCCTGAGGAGTTGCATCATGACTGCATCCTGCATTCATGCTTCTTCAACTTTCTAGTTCTCCTCGAATGAGAAGGTTATACTTTACGAGGTGTAATTGCAAACAGGGGCTCACTGTGTCCATTCATGGATATATATTTACTGCACTCGTCTTGTATGAAATCTCTTTTCGTCCTGTTTGACGCATGGCAACACAGATTATGGACATCATTTAGTTTCGTATCTATCACTTTTCGTGACGATAACAGTCTCGCCGTGTAAGCGAGATAAGATGATCTGCGTATCGCAATGGATCTGTTGGGAGGCCGTCGAACAGACCCTAATATCTCTCCTTCACGACACTCTCGTATCTGTAACCATGAATGTTTTAGGAGAGTAAGGAAAGGAAAGTAAGAGACTGAGCAACCATGAAGGAGGGCATCATTAAATTTTATATGAAAGGGTACGCACTTCCGAGGATACACATCTCTGCAGGGAAAGATTTTTCGATGCCGCAATCCTTGGGCTGAGCTGATAAATTTCTGCATACTGACTCTTGACGACAACGAAGACGACAAGACAAGATAATTAAATTTCTACGTGCCTGTTCCAGGATTGTCGGAGATATATTTAAACCGCAAGCAGGCTCACGCTTCTGTAGTTGAAGATATGGAAACCTCAGCGCGACTGCCTATTTCTGCGTCCTGGCGCACGAGGTGAATGGGTGGATTTTATCTGCAAGGTGACATTCACCTCGTTGGCGACGGAAGTATGAAATGCGATTACAAACCTCCCATGGGAGCTGAGGTTTTCAACTTCTCAAATACCGAAATGACTTGTTAGAAAATCTGTGCGAAAGGCGCAGCAATGGCGTAGGATTTGCTGTTACAAACCCAGAGGCATGAATAACGGTAGACATACCAGCCTCCAGGCAACCGTCGAGATTCGAGTGTTGTCGAAGTGAATGAGGGGGGTAGGAGAGAATCGTCTGCTTGAGTGAACTTTGTCGTGCGACATGGTCTCCTCACAGACGAAGTTGAGCGATACGTAGAAATTTGAACACAACAAGATGGAATATAAAATCTGTATGTCCTCTTTTCATGCTTGACAGCGAGGGAAATGCAATCTTCAATCTATCGTTTGTCCATATTCCTTTTTGAGTCTAAGAGTCGGGATTATTTTGTTTTTTTTGAGCTTAATGATATCTCCAAGAATCTACCTTAAGCTCTTTTGATGTCTTCTTTCTTCTTTTTGTTATAAAGTTCAGTTATGATATACTCAATAGTACAGATACTTGTAATTTTATTACTCCAAACCTCATTTCTCATTAGCCTTGCATACATTCTTTGCCTCTTGCACACCATCAAATTGACTATTGTACGCATAAGTTACTTTATCGAGAACCTGAGCGAAGCCTCGGAGCACATTCCACTCCATTTCATATTAGGAGCTCACTCCATTTCATATTACGAGCTTTATGTGTCTACTTGCCTCCTTTTCAATTATTTTTTTTAACAAATTTTTAATGAATGAATGCTGTGGAATTGTGCTGATTATGAAGAACACCCATGATTTCTATGCGAATCATCTATCAAGGTACTAGAGGTAAAGGAGTTAAGCCCGAAACATTTGTGCTCTCAAATATATCCCTATTGGAAGGCAATATTTGTCGCCTTTCCAAATGAAATACAAATTTTAAGTAACGAGATTCTTTGGAGGTTAATCAACCTATCTTTTATGAAACATCTAACCTACGCAATTGAAAGTTCTCTTTGGTTATCCCTCTCACAAATAATATCAATATTAATGAGATATAATAATATGAATAAATCTGAACCATGGTAAGAAGTGATCTTCAATTCATGAAATACATTCTTACATGAAATACATTCTTGAAGACCCATCTAGGCTTACAAAAATTCTTGTATGTATGTGTTTTTGCATCTACATGCATGCATGCACATGTATACGTAAATGCATGTATGTATACATGTTTGTATGTGTGGGTGACGTGAATGTTTCTATATATATATATATATATATATATATATATATATATATATATATATATATATATATATATATATATATATATATATATATATATATATATATATATATATGTGTGTGTGTGTGTGTGTGTGTGTGTGTGTATTCATGTTTGTGTGCATCTATGCATGTAAATATATGTGCATGTACATATGTATTCTTCCGTAAAGTATTTACATGTCCATTTATCTCTTCACATATACATGGTTGTGTTTATGTATGTGTATGCATGTGTCTACATACATGTGTATGTATGTGGGTGTAAGCACTTTTTCAAGAGAAAGGAGATAAGGAACAGAGCTCTCACACTCTCACACACAAAGAGATGAGCACACATAGATTGAGGCAAGGAAGAATACTCTTCTTCTTCTTCCTTTATTTCATATAAGGAATATAGAAGAATGACCTAGTACAACAATACAACTAGTGCAATATATGAAGAATAGTACATATGGAAAATCCCAATATCTGCAAATGAGTGAGTTGACATTACTCTCGGTAAATAAATCTAGTAAAGCTCACTAAAGTATCCCTAACATATACCGGCATGACCACTATACATGTAAGAGAAATGAAAAAGTAATATGTATCATCCTCGATCTTCACATGTTGAGCTTGATATCTCAACACTCCCCCTCAATCTCAATGTCATGTCTTATAATCTAAGCATCTTCCAAAACCTCTTTAACTTCTTTGCTCCAAGTGCTTTAGTGGAAATGTCAGCAACTTGCTCATCTCCCCTCACATAATTAAGATCAATATCACATGCTAATATCTTTTCTTTAATGGAGTGATATTGTACCTCCATATTCTTTGTTCTAGCATGAAAAACAAGATTTCTTGCTAACTAGATGATGTGAAGACTATTGCAATAAATGATGATAGGCTTTTTCACTTCCATACCTAAATTTGTAAGTAAGATCACTAGCCATGATGCTTCACACGCTTCGCATCCGAATCTCCATCAGTGTATCCATGAATCTACAATTTTGCATCAATTTCATTAAACAATGCATAATCTAAAGTAGTACTTACGTGTTGTAGCACGTGTCTCAAAGAATCT
>CM035413.1:145415189-145417689 GCA_020310875.1 Ceratopteris richardii
TGAATATGTATACACATGTATGTGTGTGTCCCTATGTGTGTATGTATGTAAATTTTTATATTTGTATGTGTGTATCTATGTATGCATGTATGTACGTGTATGCATATATGTGTCTATGTATGTACGTACATATGTACATTTGTTTATATGCATGTATATATGTATGTAGAGTATGTAAGAATGTATGTATACATGTGTGCATGTGCATATGCTTTTAGTATTTACACATGCATGCATATATATATATATATATATATATATATATATATATATATATATATGTTTATGTATGTATGTATGTATGTATATATATGCATGCATGTATCTATTTATGCATGCATGTATGTTTGTGTTGATGTATGGATGTATGTATGTATATATGTATTTGTGCAGGTATGTACATGTGTACGGTATGTATAGGTCCTCTTTCAAAGATCGGACTAGATAGAAAAGTTAGGGAAGAGTCATTTTGGGAGGATAATTATGTTGGAATGATTTATGAAAATTACTAGATGACACTTGCATTTGTGTAATAGAAAAAAAAAACATTTTTAGAATTCCTTGATATTTGTTCAACTAATATAGACCATGAGATGTATTTCATGATGTTCATACTCTTAGAGATCAAACCATATTAGTGGAGGAATTATAAGAATGACCTAATAAAAATCATAGAGTTTGTAAATATTGTGATATGAAATCTTCTCCATGGGTTCTTGCATTTCTGAAGATATATGCCAAATAAGTTAAATTGAGATCTTGAAATTTCCCTACACATGGAGTAAGATTGTTGAAGTCCATTATCAGTTCATATGATGTTTATGATTTTAGTAAAATTTGTAATGCTAGCATTTCATGGTTGTTTTCATGTCAAAATCTTTTCTTTGAAGTATATAAATGAAGTTCATTTATCTCTAGGTTTCGATTCAATATTCCAAAATAATCATCATTTGATGTTTTATAGATCTACATACACGCATACATACATTTCCACGTACATGCATGTATACTTGTAGCAAGCTATGTGTATATGTATGATTCTTTGCATGTATATAGTAATGGGACTAAGTATTTAAATGTTTTGCATGCATGCATGTGTGTATGTATATATATATATATGAACATATGCATGTATGCATGCATTTATGCACATATATGTATTTGTGCATGTATTTATGTGTGTGTATGTTCATATGCATGTGTATATTTGTATGTAAGTTGATGTATGTATGTATGTATGTACGTATGCATGTATGTATTTGTGCATATATGTATGTGTATGCATTTATGTATGTGTATGCATTTATGTATGTGTGTATGTCCATATGCATATGTATGTATGTATGTATGTATGTATGTATGTATGTATGTATGTAAGTTGATGTGTGTATGTATGTATGTATGTATGTATGTATGCATAGATGCAAGTATATATGAGTGAGTGGATGTATGAATCTATGAGTGAGTGGATGTATGAATCTATGAGTGAGTGGATGTATGAATATCTAGATGTATGTATGCATTCATGCATACATGCGAGTTTTTATATATGTATGTGTCTTATATGTTTGCATGCATGCATAGATGAATGAAATAATGGATGTGTGCATACATGTCCAGTTGGACATATATATGCACATATGCATAGATGTATGTGTGATTGGATGGATGCATGCATGTACTGATGTGTATCACAATATATACATGCATGAATATGTGTATGTATTTGTTTGTGCACATATGAGATGCACACATGAATAGATTTTTGCATACATGCATGGATGTATGTATGTATATATCTATGTATGAATGTATGTATGTATGAATTTGATGCTTGTGTGCATATGCATGAATGCATGCATAGGGATGGATGTATGCATGCACACATGCATGCATGTTTTCTTGTATTCAAGGATGCATGTATGTATGTGTGTGTATGTATGTACCAAGGTGGTTCGGTACATTTGGTACGGTACGTGAACGGTTCATGTACAGTACGTGGCAAGAAGGTTTGGTACAGTACGGTACGTGTTATATATATATATATATATATATATATATATATATATATATATATATATATATATATATATATATATATATATATATATATATATATATATATATATATATATATACATACATACATACATGCATGCATACATACATATGTGTGTGTGTATCTCTGTGTGTATGTACATATGTGTGTATGTACTATGGATCTTTGAATGTATGGCTTCAAAGAATGCATGGGATGCTTCAAATAACAAAAAAAAAAAAAATCATGTGAACAAGTACCATACATGTATGGTACGGTACGCCTTACGTTCAGTACGAACCATTCCAAGGGGTTTGAGTCGAGACTTTTTCCAACTATGGTATGTACTATAATTCCATGCATGTGTGTATCGTTTGGTTTATGCATACATGTATGTGTGCATGTATGTATGTAGCTATGAATTTATCATGTATGTTGTATGCATGTGTTCATAAAGGTACT